>JACJUY010003520.1:47787-84922 GCA_014220935.1 Platorchestia sp. MABIK
AGACCTGAGAGAGGCCTGAGGGAGTCCTGAGGGAGACCAGAGGGAGACCTGAGGGAGACCTGAGGGAGTCCTGAGGGAGTCCTGAGAGAGACCTGAGGGGGGCCTGAGGGAGACCTGAGGGAGTCCTGAGGGAGACCAGAGGGAGACCTGAGGGAGTCCTGAGGGAGACCTGAGGGATGCCATCTGTTCACCTCCGCGTTCCCTGATAGGCTCCCTGAGACGCAGGACGCTCCCAGCTGGCGCGACCTGCACACAGCTGGCACACGGGGCGGGCAGGTGGCTCATTGCGAGCACATTTGGGTCGTCAGCTGCTAATGAGGGCATGTGTGAGGGAGGTGGTCTGTGCTCACACCCATGTTATTGATGGTGGGGTGTCAACAGCATACAGTTATTGATGGTGGAGTGTCAACAGCATGTAGTTATTGATGGTGGGGTGTCAACAACATAGAGTTATTGATGGTGGAGTGTCAACAGCATGTAGTTATTGTTGGTGGGGTGTCAACAGCATGTAGTTATTGATGGTGGGGTGTCAACAACATAGGGTTATTGATGGTGGAGTGTCAACAGCATGTGATTATTGATGGTGGAGTTTCAACAACATAGGGTTATTGATGGTGGAGTGTCAACAACATAGGGTTATTGATGGTAGAGTGTCAACAACATACAGTTATTGATGGTGGGGTGTCAACAGCATACAGTTATTGATGGTGGAGTGTCAACAGCATGTAGTTATTGATGGTGGGGTGTCAACAGCATGTAGTTATTGATGGTGGGGTGTCAACAGCATGTGGTTATTGATGGTGGGGTGTCAACAGCATACAGTTATTGATGGTGGGGTGTCAACAGCATGTAGTTATTGATGGTGGGGTGTCAACAGCATGTAGTTATTGATGGTGGGGTGTCAACAGCATGTAGTTATTGATGGTGGGGTGTCAACAGCATGTAGTTATTGATGGTGGGGTTGTCAACAGCATGTAGTTATTGATGGTGGGGTGTCAACAGCATGTAGTTATTGATGGTGGGGTGTCAACAGCATGTAGTTATTGATGGTGGGGTGTCAACAACATAAGGTGTATTGATGGTGGGGTGGCAACAACATAGGGTTATTGATGGTGGAGTGTCAACAGCATGTAGTTATTGATGGTAGGGTGTCAACAACATAAGGTGTATTGATGGTGGGGTGTCAACAACATAGGGTTATTGATGGTGGAGTGTCAACAACATAGGGTTATTGATATATCAACGAAACTTGGTTATTAATGACGGAGTTTCAACAACAAATGGAATTTGATGACGGAGTTTCAACAACAAATGGTTTTTGATGACGGAGTATCAACAACACATTTTATTGATGACGGAAGTCGTTCAATGAAGACACAGATTTATGAACTGAAATAAACTATGCGGAGTACTGATGATACAGACCACCCATTGACGACGACAGCGTTAGTTTTTGGCCTCATAGGGAGTTCAATGATGAGACAGATTTGTTAAGAGAAATAGGACTGTACAGAATTTTTAAGACACAGCCCATCCATTTACGACACAGATTTTTGACAAGAAACAGAACTGTACTGGAACATTTAAGATACAGACCACCCATTTGCTACACTGATGGTTCTCGACCTCACAAGTGGTTCGAAAACGACACGGTACATTGACGGTAAAGTTGATTACCTCGTTGGCTTGATGGATAGTAGCTAAATTTTTATGATATAGACATATCTTTAAAGTTTCAGACAGTTCGTCAACATATGATTCGTTCGTTGTAATGACAGATAACGTCGACTGCTGTTCATCATTTCTACAAGTTTGTATTTAAATTTGAAACACAGTTGTTACGGCTTCTGAATTCTCGCATTTCAGAGGATAGCAGCTAAAAAATGCACAGCCATGTGCTCACTGAAACAACAAAATGCAGGCAAAGCTTAGGTTTTTTCAATTATTGCAATATTTTAGGAGGTCAGTGTCTCTATGACCCCTGATGCAGTGTTCGAAGGAGAAAATTGTTTTTAATTGCTGCAACATTTCAGGAGGTCAGTCTCTCTATGCAAGAAGGAAGCCCAGTGGACTCGAGATGCTCTGGAAATTTTTTCGTGCACTTCTACTTTGCCTGCAACCTCGGCCGGCCGCACAGGTGGGACTTTCCCACGGCAGCGCGCACCTGGTCGCAAAAACACAGCCTCCTCCAGCCGACATGTTTCCAGCCTGCCTCTTATTGACGCTGGGGTCGATGGCGCGATGCAGTATCCGCCTTACAGGAGCCAGCGCAAATAAAGCAACGCGCACCTACCGCATCACCTATTTGCGGACGCACGTTACGCATCGTCTAACTTTTTTCGACAGTGGTTTCTGCCGCTCAATGTAACCTCGGCATTGGGTAGCGGAAATTGTAGAGGCTCTGGTGGAAAATTTGGAGTGGGTGGTGTTGCGCGCCTGTTTACCTGCGCACGTGCAATGCACGTTATCTGCGCACGTGCAATGCACGTTACCTGTGCACGTGCAGTGAATGGCCGATGATCATGGCTTGATGTTGCCCCACATAAATTAAGTCTTGTAGCACATTTATGCTCTCGTAAAAAATGTGAGATCTGATATAAAATTTGGAAGATTGTAAAGACTAGCATGTTTAGTTGCGCTGAATTAACACTGTTTTAGCTTACATCTTCGATGGGAAGAAAATGTGTTTTTTTATTTAACATTTAAATTACGTTGCTAAAACAGTGACTAACATTGTAGGGTACAAAGCCTCGATCGACGATAACCATCATCGGTCTTAGGGCTTAAAATTTTTGTTTTTGGTTTTAATTACTCATATTCCCAGCAAAATATAATGCAGGAAACGGAAACAAGATTATTGGGATGAATAATATTTGGGTCAACTGGATATAACATTAATTTTTAACTGCCCGAAATTAATAATAAGTTCAAATACATTTGTAATTTACCTTAATAATTATCAAGAAATTGTGGCTGTCAGCCATCATTGAGAGAATCGTCCAGAATTCAATTCTTCCAATCTTTCTCTTCCCTGAAGTCAAGTCATTATCAAGGGAAACATTTCACAGTCAAACTAAGTTATAGTGAGATGGCATGTATTCGTATCCATGGTAAAAGAGAAGATTGAAGGAAAACATCTCTTGAAATATCTCATGAAAATACTTGAGGTAGCGAAAACTACCAAGTGCTGGATATACATGAAAATACTGTACATTCGAGCAGGCTTTTCTAAACAGACCGCCAAGACTGCTTGAAGACCTACGAGAGTTCGGAGTGAAGTGCCCGAAGGTACGTAATACTGATTTGACTTGTTTTATGGAATACTTGAAGTTTGACTGACAACACAACTGAGTCAACTTTTTCTATAGAAACTTGTACGTTGGTTGTCAGTAATAGGGTAGGCTCATTTAATAAAAGCCGGTTGTTTGGCTGACAGTAATAATGAGTAGATTTGTTTTATATAAAATACTTGAGTAGAGGCCATATTGCTCCTCAGAAACTGTAAATCATAACAGATTGCGCTAAAATATAGAATTCAGCTAATTCTCTAATTGCTTAGATACACATCAGTAAATTGTACGACTCTCCCCTGTGAGAGTGATTTGACATAAAATATTATTTCTCGTAGTAGTCCGGTAATAAAAAGTGACTAAGAAATGCACAACTTTTACGTCAAGAACATGTGAGGAGGTGAGCGGCTCTTGCGCAGAATATAAGAAGTGAGTGGCTCTGTTGCAGAACATTCGAAGTGGTGACCGGCTCCATTGAAAAACATGTTGAAAGCTGAGCAGTACCAGTGAAGAACAGGGTAACAAGTGAGCAGTACCAGTGAAGAACAAGGTAGCAAGTGAACGGTTCCGGTGAAGAGCATGTTGAGATGTGAGCAGGTCCAGCGAAGAACATGGTAACATGTTCCTCAGCGCAGAACATGTTAAGAGGTGAGCAGAACATGTTCTTCAGTGAGCTGCTGCAGCGCATCTGGAGTGAGAACGTGAGCAGATATGACACCACACGCCCAGCAGCAGCGCCGCAGCTCGCGTGCTCCAGCAAGTGCGGCGCCTGGAACTTGTATATGTGGGCCACTGAGTTGGCGAATTTCTGAACTTGTGGGAAGTATGCTGAATTTAGCTGATTTCTAGAGTGCGCTGAGTATTTAAAGTCGCGTTTAGTGTCTTGAGATCTTTGTTGAGTTCGTTGAGTCTTAGAGCTTAGTAGAGTTTGGTGAGTCATAGATCTTTGTTGCGTCTTAGATCTGTGTTGAGTTTAGAACTTAGTTGAGTTTGTTCATGAGGCTGTTAAATTTTTGCTGTGTTTATGAGTTTGTCACGTTCGTTGATGCGTTGATTGAGTCGATAAAGTTTTTCAATTTAGTGATATTTTTTTTTTTTTTTTTTATGCTGATAAGTGTATTTTGATTCCGAAGGTTTGTTGAGCACATTCAATTAATTGAATTTATCAAGTGTACGGAGTTTGCTGTGGGGGAAATACTAATTTGCTGAAGTTCTTCTGTAAGTCAACTGCTTTGATTTTGAAGTTATCAACTCCGCTGCGATACCCCAAAAACCACATCAACTCAATACCTCAACAACAACAATTCAACACCTCAACAACAACTCAACACCTCAACAGCAACAACAACTCAACACCTCAACAACAATAACAACAGCTGAACACCTCAACAACAACAAACTCAACACCACAACAGCAATAATCCAACATCTCAACAACACTTCAACAACAAATTCAACACCTCAATAACACCAACTCTACACGGCAGCGGCGTGACAGACCCTTCAGTGGAGGTGACACGGCCTGGCTCTCCAAGTGTCACCACCACCCACCACCGCCACCACTCGCTCCAAAAACCAAGTCACTTTGCGACTATCATTGTGCGGCAATTTCCACGTCAAACACAAGCCGCCAAATTGTCTGGGGAAATATTTACACGCTTCGTTAGGGAGTCAAGAGCGCAAAGTTGTGCAGCAAGACCTTAAATCTGCCGACTTGGGCTTGGTCGTCCGGCGCTGGGCAGTGGCAGGCAGTGAGCGCATCTCGGGGTAGAGAGTCGAGTGGGTACTGGAGTGGGGAATGATGGGTAGAATGGTGAACTTGAGGGGTGATCAGGGGAGTGGGGACTGGAGTGGGGAATGAGGGGTAGAATGGTGAACTTGAAGGGTGAGCAGTGGAGTGGGGACTGGAGTGGGGAATGATGGGTAGGATGGTGAACTTGAGGGGTGAGCAGTGGAGTGGGGACTGGAGTGGGGAATGATGGATAGAATGGTGAACTTGAGGGGTGAGCAGTGGAGTGGGGAATGGATTGGGGAATAATGATTGGAATGCTAAATATGAAACAGTAGGGAATAAAATGGTGAAAAGCAAGCGGTAACAATGAGTGGGCTTCAATACGGGGGAGTGAAGTGATGAGGAGTAGAGTTGTGAGGAGTGCGGGGACAAGTTTGTACCCTGGCGTAGAGTGGTGCAGTAGAGAGGAAAATGGCACTTTTATGACAACTACCTCCTACTAGAGCGATAATAAGGCGAGAGGCAATGCAAATTTCCTAAGTTGCTTGTTTATGTTCTTCAAAGTGGCAATGCGTATATCCTAAGCTGCTTGTTCATGTTCATCAATGTGGCAATGCGTACGTCCTAAGTTGCTTGTTCATGTTTCTAAAAGGTTCTAATTTATGACTCATTCCGAGGAGTGGTGAAGTGTGGAGTGGTGTGAGGGGCAGTGGAGTACAATAGCAGGTAATGAAGAGTGACATGAGCTCCAACATTTATTGTTGATATCCACGCGCAAATTTTCCAGGGCTGTACTTGCCCACTCGTTAGGCTTCTGCTAAATTTGATGCCTCCACTGGTCCTTAAATATTTGAGCGCTTTTTACTCGTCTTCTTGACACGCAAACTCAACAGCAAATCAACAGCTCGAATGATTTTAGCGTACAGACTCTTATCGATATTCCGGCGCTCTCTACATTATTTTCGCGCAGAGACAACCATTTTCTGGGCCATTTTTCTAAGAAACTACTCTTGCCTTAGCGACATTCAAATGCCTTTGTCTCCAGCTCCTTTGTTCTCTCAATGCTGAGGACAGCAACAGCAGCGCGTCTTCAGAGGTCAACGCTCTTTCATTCGCAGTCGTATATGCGTTCATTGACTTTATTGCAGCTTTTAATGCTGATTAGTGCCGGAGCTCATAATTAAATGAACACGATCGATGTCAGAGAGGGCATTCTGCCTCAGCTTGTGATCATTTCACCGAGTGAGGCATCGAGGGGCCTCCAGTGTACCAGGGGAGAGGGTTGGAGGGGTTGGGGAATGCCTTGAAACTCCCCATGTACCAGAAGGGGTAGGGGAATGCCTTGAAACTGCTCATGTACCAGAAGTGGTAGGGGAATGCCTTGAAACTGCTCATGTACCAGAAGTGGTAGGGGATGCCTTGAAACTGCTCATGTACCAGAAGTGGTAGGGGAATGCCTTGAAACTGCTCATGTACCAGAAGTGGTAGGGGAATGCCTTGAAACTGCTCATGTACCAGAAGGGGCAGGGGAATGCCTTGAAACTGCTCATGTACCAGAAGTGGTAGGGGATGCCTTGAAACTGCTCATGTGCCAAAAGTGGTAGGGGAATGCCTTGAAACTGCTCATGTACCAGAAGTGGTAGGGGATGCCTTGAAACTGCTCATGTACCAGAAGTGGTAGGGGAATGCCTTGAAACTCCCCATGTACCAGAAGTGGTAGGGGAATGCCTTGAAACTGCTCATGTACCAGAAGGGGCAGGGGAATGCCTTGAAACTCCCCATGTCCCAGAGGGGAGGGAATTGAATGGTTGGAGGGTGTGTTGAAACTCCCCATGTACAAGAAGGGGAAGGGTGAGTAAGGGTTGAATGTTGGAAAATAAAATGAAACTTCCCATATACTAGGGTGAGGGCTGAATTGTTGGAGAGGTTGAGTGGTTAAAAAGAGATAGGTAGTTGAGGAGGTTGAGTGTCTGGAGAGGTTGAGTGGTTAGAAGGGGTAATTGAGTTCAAATTAACCTGCGGATTTTATTTTTGAGCATTCAACATGTTCGGAAATGTCAGGGAAGTGTTACAATTTTGCTTGCAATAGAGGAATTTTTTTATTAATAGTTTTAACGCACTCCGTTTGATCAAATGTTGTTTTCCCAAATCTTGTTACTTATTTAAAGTCATCCACGATGAACGTGGAATAAGTCACCTTGAATTAAAAAGCTTCTGTGAAATAACTTTTTATTAAACGATTTTGGAACATTTTTTCGAAAACAGAGAGTTTTCTCTCTCTTGCGATTGCTTATGTACCTCCAGTGCTATAGATGTAACGTTTTTATTCCGATCAAAACTACAATTTAGACTTTTTTAAATAAAGTGCTGTCATGACGTAAAAGGCACTCAACATGGAGTAGTCTTTATGCTCAATGTTTGCTAGAAAAAATTAAATTGGGTAATGTTGTCTAAACAAAGAAGTCAAAGAGAAATCTTGGAGCTTCCCGGCCCCGCCGGTCGTTGGGGTATGCGCTGGGAATTATCCCCTCGGGGAGTAATGATAGTTCTCACCCCTTTTTTGGGGAAGGGAATCTGTGGTTTGGTGACGGTGAGGAGGACAGAAGCAGAGTGCGAGGATTCTTCTTCCTTCGACTATTTTTTTTTCAGTACTAGAACTACAAGCCTGTTTGCTTCTATTATTATTTATCCATGTGCGAGTATGTTACTGGATGCTGACATGTTTGAACGCTAAATTAAAGAGAAGCCTCACATGTGCATCAAGTACACCTACTATAGATGTGTGAGCATTTCATACATAGTGTGTTCAGACACAAACGCCAATTATTTTTGTATAACATTATTTAAAAAATTTCGAAGTACTGACTACTCAAATATTATGTGATCGGTAATCACCAAATTATGAACAGGTTTTCCTCACAGTTACAATTAATTAGTAAAATAAAAAAGCTCGCTCCTGAAAGTGATGAAATTTTCAAGTACCGACTGCCCAAACATTAGGTGACCAGTGATCACCAACTAATCAACAGGTGTTACGTACTGTTGCGATTAGTTAGCGAGATGCAAAAACTGGCCCCAGAAGGTGAGAAAAGACGTATTTCATTTACTTAGTCCAATTGCAGCAGTTCAAATTAATTATTTGGGCCTAAATTACGAGCTTAATGAATTGGAGCTTACAGTGTTCAAGACTTTAATCAGAGAGCGCCTCTCACGTCTGTAGCGCGTGCTACAGAGAGGAGAGCGTCTGTAGCGCGTGCTGAAAAACAAAACAAAATTGAAAACGTGAGCTTCTGCCACAGCTGTTATTTATCTATTTTATTTGTTTATGAAACAAAAAAATGAAAACGAGAGCTTCTGCCACAGCTTTTATTTATCTATTTTTTTTTCGTGTAGTAAACATGGTAGACATGATCGTTTGTGAAGGTGCATGTTAACATGTCGAAACAACTCTCTCGAAATAAATCTGTCTAGAAGTGTACTTTTTTGGAATTTATTTCTCTTGCAAAACAGAAAATCGAAGTGCCTGGTGCCGGTTTTAGGCGTGATAGTGGAGCGTCTCTTGACTAACTATTTGATAACAGCAATTAAGCTTTTTGTTTTATAGCTAATTTAGCTCAAGCGCCTTTGAAAACATGTTAAGTGAAAAATAAATTTTATGTTTGAAAAGATTGCCTTTCGTGATTTCACGTCTAATTTCGGTGTCACGATAAAAAATTTCAGGTGTTACGGATTCAATCACGATTGTGACACGTGTTTAATAACATCAATCTAACATCAGAATTTTTATTCCATAACATCAACTTAAATACAAAATTTATCAACAAGTTTTGTTACAGGTTTCACAAGAAAGAGTTAATTTTTTTCGTACTAAATTAAAATTAAAAATAAAACAGTTTAATTGACAAAAGAAATGGAAAAGTAATTCAATTTCCGGTTACCTTTCCAATCTTCAGTTTTTATGTCTTCTTTTGTCTTATATGTGGAGCACTGCGTCTATATCGCCACAATGGTGCAAGTAATCAGCAGGTACATATTGATTTTCTCTCAGTTTTAAATGGTATGCAATCAGCTTTCCCTTCGCAACTAATGTAATATTGCAAAAAAAAAATTTATCACAGATTTGTTTGTTTTATGTGTCTTTGCTTCTCTTGTCCCATGGTTGGTTATTTTGATTCACTTTTGTCTAATTTTTTCTCAATCATTTTCAGGTTGATAATGACCCTGGAGGCTGAAACATTCAAAATATTTTTATTCATTGACTTTCTTTAATATAATAATGATTTCATTAAAGATGTGTTTCCTTGCACTTTATTTGTAATTAGGATTTGCAAAAAAACAGGTCATTTATATCTATCCAGATTTTCTCACAAGATTATGTTTTGAAGCCTGGACACACTGAACACTTGCTTCTTACCTCACTGCTTGTTCAAGTCTCACAGCGTAATTTTAATTTTTTCTGTGAGGAAACTTAAGGGCCCGTTTACACTAGGGGACATTTCGGCCATGAGGCACGAAACGTGTATACGAGGCTCACCACTGAGTCACTTTTTTGAGTGTTTATACGAAGTTCCCTATTCGCCACAGTATTTAAAAGGCTCTTGAGTGTCGTGCATTACGAATTCGATCAGAGCGAATAAGGAACTTCGTATACACACACAAATATGAGTCTCAGTAGTGAGCCTCGTATACACGTGTCGCGCCTCACGGCCGAAATGTCCCTTAGTGCAAACGACCCTTTACTCTCTATAGATATGAGCCTGCTCTTGTTGATCGTGCAAGTCTTCTGCTACTTCCTCTCGCAAGCCCCTTTCTACTTACGATATTTTCTGCAGCAGCTTGCAATGAACAGTTTCTTTTATGTTGGAAGTAGCACTGATCGGTTGTACTCCTAGTTTTGGCGAGCTCATATTTTCGGTCAATGTACTTTTGATGTTTTTTGATGTTTTGCTAATCTTCTGTTGTTGTTTGCGCTTGTATAAGTATGTGTTTCGTGCTAATGTACAGTACTGAAGTCTTTGTCCTAATGAGCTGATAATTTTGTCTTAACGAGTTGTTGTATTTTGGCTAACGAGCTGTTGTTTTTATGCTTATTAAATTTTTTGTGCTACTGATTAATTGTTTTTGTGAAAATATTTTTTCTGCTTATGAGCTAGTGTTTTTGCTCAAATTATCCGTTTTATTTGGGCTAATGAGCTGCTGTTTTGTCTTAATGAGCAGTTTTTCGTGCCAATAAGCTGTTGTTTTTCTTGTTATTGAAACGCTGCGGTTTGTTTTAACAAACTTCATTAACTGCATAAATTTGACTCATTTACTAGAACATTTGAAACCTTAATGCTGCGCAACTAAAACTGCTATTGTTCAATGATATTCAAATTCCAGATGCTTCACAGTCATTAAAAGTGTAAAATTCTCACATATGGACAGCAGTTAAGTGTTATTACACGTATTTCATAACGTCGTAATCTCATTATTTTTATCATCATTGTAATTAGAGTTAACAAGTCACACTGCTCATAAGGGAATCAGATTCTCTCTATGGAACATAGACTGACCGCAAGCTTTTCATCAACTCTGCCTGCTTTCTTCTCTCTAGGCCCCAGCCTTGACCTGCCTGCACTCTCTGATTATGATTATCCCAGTCTCTGTGCATCCACTTTAATTATTTGCAGGGGAGTGTTTATTTCTTCTATTTTCGTACGTCATTATATACTTGGTGCGGAGCCTCTACGCGGCCTTCATCGATTGAGATTATTTATACCGTACCGTGTCCACTCTACGTCTCGGCTTTAATTTCAGTAAATTGTCTTCCCTTGGACTCAGCCTTTCCCCCCAGCTTTTAGCTGATGCGTTCATAAAATTCATTTTTGTTCAGTTCTTTACAGTTCATAGTATGTCAAGTACTTGGGATCGTCCACAGTTGCAATGATTGTGTTCATGAATGCTCAAATCGAGCATTATCGATCATTGCAATGATGAACGTCTGCGAATATTTGCACCTGGAATCATCGATCTTAGACATTGGGCATGAATGTTAATGACTTGGTTCGTCACTCATTCTAGTGATTATTGATAATGAAAGTTAAAATTCACGCTCATAGCTGATTGCAGTGTTTAATGTTAGTGTATATTTACTCCTAAGCACATTGATAAAACAGTGGCTGATGTATATGACTGCAAAAAAACAAAATTATCAGGAATCATACATCAAATCTCATTGTCAAGTTTAGAATTTCAGTGACACACGTACACTACTGACAAAACATTGAAGAATATACATAAATGAACGTAAACATTTCAAACACTGAACAATATACACTTCTTTGTTGAATTTTTTATCAGCGGTCTCGCATGTTTAGATTTCTGCTGAGTTGGATGCTAGTTAAGTTTCGCGTTGTGGCTTTTCAGAAAAGTTTGGACCCAGCAATCATTGCTGTCAGGTGCGACATGCAGTCCAGTTCGTACACCAATATTACCTGATCGGCTTTTTCCAGCAAGTATTCTAGAATTTGGCTTTTTTCAAGCAAAAATTTGGCAATAAAGAGTTCCTCAACATTCAGCGATTCTGATTTGTTGACATGAAAAGTTGGTTTGTTGACATATGTGACAACCCTACAGGGCTTACATATCTGGCAATTATACAGGGTTAACAAATCTGGCAGCCCTACAGGGTTTATAAATATGGCAACCCTTCATGCTTTACAAATCTGGCAACCCTACAGGGTTCACAAATCAGGCAACCCTACAGGCTTGACAAATCTGGCAACTCTACATGGTTGACAAGTCGGACGACCGTTACGGTCAAATTTCAGCCCCAAAAAAACTGTATTGCAGTATTCAGGCGAGAAAAGATCAATGAGATGACCTTGACCAGCAGAGGAGGCGATGCAGGTGATGATCAGGGCACAATCAGGGTGGTGACAATACGAGCCTCTGTGGCGTCTGGGTGATAAATTGTCATTACAGGTCTTCTGTGAATAAGACTTTGAGGTAAAATAATGGGACTTTCGAGTAATAAATTAGCTATGCAAGTCTTCTGTGAATGGGACTTTAGGGTAATGAATTGGGTGCTGCTACAGCGGGAGATCTCCCACACTATAGCGTGAGATCTACCTCTAGCTAGTACTATAGCGTCAGGTTAGGTTAGGTTACTAATGGATATTCCCGATCTCCATGCATTTAATTTAGCGATAAACACTTAATTTGTACATCTCGAACTGCACCTGGGTAGGCGATATGTAGCGGTAGGCCTCACGCTATGGTAGCATCATAAACTGTCTATGCAGGTCTTCTGTGATTGGGACTTTGGGGTTATAAACTATCTACGCAGGTCTTTTGTGGATGGGACTTTGGGGAATAAATTATCTATGCAGGTCTGTGAATGGGACTTTGGAGAATAAATTATCTATGCAGGTCTTCTGTGAATGGGACTTTGCCATAGTTCTCCGTTACCGGCCTCCGATGCAGGCCACCGCTGCACAACTCCGGTCCACGTCACTGTTACAAAACTTCAGTTCATGTTACCGTTACACAATTACAGGTCTCCGTAACACTACTCCGATGCAGGTGACCGTTGAATAACTCCGACGCAGGTCACCGTTACGAAACTTCAGTTCAGGTTACCGTTACATAATTATAGGTCACCGTACACAGTTGCGATGCAGGTCACCGTTACTAGTCTCTGATACAAGTCTTCGATGCAGGGCACCGTTACATAATTATGGGTAGCAGTTACACCACTCCGCTTCAGGTCACCGTTACTCAAACATAATGCAGATCGCCGTTTCAGGTCCCCGAAACAAGTCTTCGATCCGAGTCACGACCGCCAGACGGTGTCACAGGTCACGTCACGTACCTCAGCGTTCGCTAACAAATGGGCATGCGACTGCGCTATTACAGCTGATGCGGCGCTGCGCAAAGCGCCAAAAGTTCAAAAAAAGTTCATGAACAATTTTTCATTCAATGTGTAACTGTGCGATTTTCAATCTACAGAGCTAAATGGGTTGTCTTATTGAGGTTAGAGTAGTTGTGTTTAAAGGTTCTTTTCCCGTATCATGCATACAGGTATGAATTTTATTCCCTCTTTGTACCCGCCAGATTTCCCACGACAATGAAGGTTTTTACGTCGTTGTTGATTTTTTTCTGCCGTTGATGTACTAACGTCGTCGAGGTACTCACATTTATTATGTTCAGCTAAAAAATGTCACGTTATTTCCAACTTGGATCTACCACGAACCATTTTTTCACTGCATTTTTCACAAATATCTTCAGTCATTACGTTCCCATCTACATGCATAGACAGATCAGCGCACGCAAAAACCTAAATTAAATTTTTCAAAATCCCTTTTTGCGGATTCGCCATCGCACGCCAAGCGTACCATTATGTAGTGCACGGTGCGCCAAATTCACCTGCACGTAATTTCATTAATGAACAATTACCGTTCGTGCGGTACAATAACTTTGTTGACAGTCCCTCAGACCAAGCAGCCCTCGCCGGCCAGGCTTCAGTAGCGGCAGGCATCAGCACGAGGTTTACGACCCTCTGGACGAGGCCATTATTTTGCCCCCGTGAAGAGGTCAATGCAAACTGAAGTTTAAAACTCTCCCTGCGATGCACTCCAATCGCAGTAGTGAAATACTTGAAAAAAGGATTAAAAGAAGAACTAACGGAATGTATTTGAGACTGGATAAAGAACTAGCGCAATGTATTTAAGACTGGAAAAAGAACTAGCGCAATGTATTTGAGACTGGATAAAGAACTAGCGCAATGTATTTGAGACTGGATAAAGAACTAGCGCAATGTATTTGAGACTGGATAAAGAACTAGCGCAATGTATTTGAGACTGGATAAAGAGCTAGCGCAATGTAGTGGAGACTAGGAAAAGATCTAGCGCAATGTAGTGGAAAATTAAAAATATAACTATCGCAATGCAGTTGAAATTAAAAGAAGAAATAGTGCAATGCAGATGAGAAAAAAACTAGCACAATGTAATAATAGAAATTCAAATATGAACTAGTGCAATGTATTAGAAATTGAAAGAAGAACTAGAGCAATGTAATAGAAATTAAAAGAAAAATTTGCACAGTGTAATAGAAATTAAAGGAAAAAATCGCGCAACGTGAACATCAGAACAAGAACTAACGACGTGTCCTCCTTAATATTAAGGGCAACACTAGAGCTCTCCAGTGAAACGTGATAAAAGGATTAGCTTTATTCTACAACAAATAAGAAAAGAACTAGCAAGATCCGTTGCGATTCATGAAAGAACGCGCGCAACTTTGCAAAGATTTAAAAAAGATAATGGATCATCTTACGACCATCTTAACAGAATTTTACGCATCTTAAAGAACAACTCAAGACTGATCAAAACATGTATCGTAAATATTCAAATTAAAATTGAAATGACGAGTTAGCTCGAGCCTAAGATGAATCCATGTTTTGTTGTACGAGCTCTCACTTGATACCGATGACATGTTCGGCTCATTTCCTGGTTGCTCGCTCAGGAAGTAACGAAAAAATGACTTCTTCGTTTTCTGACTGCTTGCACCTTGATAAGAAAACCCGACGATGAAGCTTTTCATTGCGTGCTGATGTTGGTCTGACTCCAACATCGACCTTGTCATCAAACACGCGTCGGTGCGTGACACTTGATTTGAGTTTGTAGTGTACACCGTGTGTGGTATTTCAATAGGTTAAAATGAAGGTAATCATAAAATAACGAACTCTACAGAACTCTTTGACCATGAAGACTGAAAACGGCGAGAACTATGAATGCGAGAATGATTGCGACTGGAAAATGATCGGTACTCTACTGATCTACTAGTAGATTTTCTGTGCATTGCAAGTATGAAACACAGTAGGCTTTCGCTATTTTACTACGCTGATTTTTCTCTTCATTATTAATTTCCTTCGTAGTCTAGGTTTTTCAAATAGAGACTATCACTACATGTACACTAGCCCATTGTTTCTTCATAGACCAGCAAAACTCCCAGCACTTCCAATTTTGACTACACCAAAACTAATGCTTATCTCGACAGTGTTATGAAGCAGGGACAACATTTGCTAGGCGAGAACTCCGGAGGTGAGACTTGAATATTTAATGCGTTATTTTAGCAGCATTTTTAAATCTCATGCTGGACCTTGAGTTACTTTAGTGAGCATTGTGCTTGCTGCACGGTAGGTGTGCTTTGCATGAAATTTTTGGAGCATAATTTTACCAAATAATACTCTTCTTGGTGTACATATTTATTCATAAATTAATAGATTAGTTTAGTGTCCGCTTCTTGAGAAACAGCTTCTGGGATTTGAATTGAGGGATGATTAATGACCGTATCTGTGATACGAGTTTTACCTGGGTACTTTTTAACCGCAGTGCAAGAATGTTTTAATTAATTAGAATGGAAATGTTTGTTGGTCATCCACACCTGGGCGATACGTGTGAGGAAAATATCGAATCCCGTCATTTCTGACCGGCCGTGTACACTAGTTTTCAAATACTACCCGAGGTCGTAACGGCGTAGCTGACAACGCAAGTTCTTTTACGTTGATTTTACTAAGCAACGTGCTAAGAACTAAAGATTTTGATTTTACGAAAGAAATTTGAAATAGATATTTTCATTGGACAAAGATGGAGAGTGTATGAAAAACGATAGATTCTCGTCAGCCCCACATAAATGTGAATTTGATTAAAGATTCAGCATTTTTTAAGGTAGAAAACATTCGAGTGAAAAAAACCTGTAACAACGTGATAAATAGTAAATGAAGAGGTGAGCAATGTAATGATCTGCTCGTTTGAAGTAATGTGGCATTTTCTATCAAATATTAAGGTCGTTAAGTAATGTATGTTTCAAATGTAAGGTATGTTTGGCAATGTATTATGCATTAAGTAATCACTGGCCATGATAATAATACAAAAGAAATTGAACATACAGAAAAGCAATAAATAGTGTACCATGAATTTAGTCAGAAATTATTCACAGTATCTAAACTCATAAAAATTGAAGTGCACCCTTCGAGACAAAATGATTATTTTCCATTGTTAACATGAAAAAATAAACTGCACGTACCACATAAAAACTATATTGTACCACACATAACACATAAATAACATTAATTTTTCCAATGGCATTACAAAAAGTTGTGCACAGCAACAGCTAAATATTGAAGCCAATTTAACTAAATGTTGGTAATTTTCAATCTCGGTCAACAACCGAAATTTAGGTTTTCGATATCAAGATAATTGTAATATAATTAATAAAAAAATTACCCATGTTATAATAGAAAGTAACAATTACAATTTGTACAAAAGAAATTTTGTACAAAGGATATGATTTTTTTTAAAAAGGATTTTTCTCGAAAGAAAAAGGCAAGGAAAAATTAGACCTGGAATTGGAAAATAAGGAACAGAGAAACATGTATGAGACGCAGGAAAATTAACAAAAACATGGAAGAAACTCAAATAACGTACATGGAAATGAAAATAATCTAGAATATTTATGAAATGAAAGACAAGAAAACAAAATATAATAGGAAAAGAACTAAAATAATAAACAGAGAAAAAGAAATTATAAACAAGAAAATAAAAACTGAACTAAACTGGAAAAATTAAATTTATTCACAGGACAATTAACAACAAGCAGTCAATAACAGGGAAATAAAAATGTTAAAGTGAGAAACAAATATAATTTTCAGGGGAATGAATACACAATAGCCGGTCTCTAATTAGAACACACATGAATCCCGCAAAACATCCGATGTGAACTTTAAGAAAATAAGAAGCCGAATACTGAGTAAATATGACGCCCACATAGAATACATTATATGATGAGTGCTGAAACAATAATATGATAAATGCTGAACCAACACAATGCTGAGTACGTAAGAAAACTATGATGAACATTGAGAAAATACTGGAACCTTTTATAATTTTGTTAATTTTGCTTTGAAATGGAACATCACACCGCGTCCATTCAACACGTGCGTGAGGCTGCACTCATTTGTAGCTGCAAAATTTCCGACCTCTTTCTTGCCGTTTTAAAATCTTAACCCATCATGATAAGCTTTAATTTGGCAAGAAATAATTCATCATCGAATTTTCTACTGTACTGTACTGTACTGTACTATTCTACTACCTCTGATATTATTTGGTTAATATCACTAATTTATTTATTATTGGCGTGAGCACAACCATGGAATTTTTAACGTGTTTCTTGGAATTTTTCTGATCAATACACGCTCTAAAGAGAACAGCGGTCCGTTGAAATTTATTAATTGAAAAGCTGTGAAAAACTTACATTTTCCAAAAAATATACGAAGATCATGAGAAAAAACGCAAAATAAAAATTTAAATGATTGCACTGCGATTGCATTCTTGGACTGCATCCGTTCATAATTTCAGCAATCCCATTGCCTGGATTGCTGCAATCCGACGCTTTGCCTTCCTCAACAATCTGCGAGACGGACATGCTGCAAATTGGCAGAACCAATTATTGCTCAAAGCATAAAATTAAATTTGTTCTGTTTAAATTAGATTTATAACTAAATTCAAACCTAAAACATTATAATGATTCACTCGAAAACTTGGATTAGGTTTAAGAAACGAGGAGCATTGACATTGGTTTCTCCACATAGAAAATGTTTCGTAGCAATTTATATATATTGATATTCTGAATAATACGAGTATGCGCATCCTGGCTAAGTAATAATCTAAATTTTAGAGGTATCAATTTTTGCAAATTGAAGTTCTTAATAATTAGCGCAGCTTATTCTAGTAAAATACGAAAATTAATTTAACAGGTAAGAATTTAAACAAATTAATATTCTAAATAATAAGCTCTTACGGGCTAGGGAACAGTATAAATTTAACAGATATATATTTTTGCAAACTAATATTCCGAATAATTAGCGAGCTTGTCTTAATAAAATACGAACATTAAATGTAACCGGTCAAAATTTGTAGAAATAAATATTCTGAGAAATAAGCGCAGCCCTTCCAGGATGAATACGAATATGAATTTAACTTAAGTGTACTGAACCAGACGTCGTCATAGCGTGACACACACACAAGTCTAAAATAAAAGCTCATAGAACAAAACAAAATTTTAAATAAAATAGAACAATATCTTTCTCAAAATAATGCGTACTATCTTGTGCTATACCTCATAATTTGCAGCATATGGCCTCCGTTTAAAATTACTCATTTTTGTCTATTATGAAATATCTCTATCAAGAATACAATCTTCAGTCTGCAATAACATTTCACTTGTAAGTAAAATCGAACACTTAGATTATTTCTGCGTCTAGAAAACTACCCCGTTCGAAATAAAATTTCTCCCTCTACAACAAGAAAACCTAGTTTAATTTAAAATTTTTCGATAAAAATGAAACCTCCTAATATACATCTGCAATAAAAAAATACCTAATTTCATTTATAATTCCCAGAAAAAATTGCGACCTCCTAGTCTAATTTCACACATCCTTTAAAAACCAAGATTTTCCAGTCGACAAGAACAAGCCTCCTGGTGCAGCGTTCAAATAACCCCGTCGCGCAGCAGCCGGAGTTTGTCCTGTGCATTTTTTGCATGTCGTTCTCGACGGCGACTGCGAGGACACACTTACCTTCACACAGCGACACAAAAGAAAACTTCAGCACCAAAGCTGTTCTTTTGCCTGACCCAAGCACTGCAAGAGGGAACTCTTGTCGTCTGTTTTCACAAGCGTTCAGTGCAGCAAAATAAAGCGCCAGATCCCACTCATAAAAACGAGAGAAAATTATTCCTTCTCCCTCACATTGTGTTTTTTCGGTTCGGTCAAGTCAGGTTTGATGGATTCAGGTTCTTCTCTGATTATATTCTAGCTATTTTTCGGGGCGCTTAAACTAGTAAATATTGCAGTGCTCAGTAAACATGCTTTGTTACGTTAGTTTTTGTTTTCATTGCATCCGCCAACGGTCTTTTCTACATAAGCTCGAGCTTGGCTGGCTGTGGGCGAGCGCGTGTATGGAGTCAGTGACGGACCGAGAGCGACGCGCGTCACACCTTCCCTCGCCGCTGCCAAGAGTGCACTGAGCTTTGCTTCAGCTAAACTTGGATGCCCTCTCTGGAGGGCATCGTGTTTTGAATGTCAAGAGAATTTAATGTTCCATTCAAATTAAACGAGGTTGCATATAATTAAACAGTTTCTGAATATCGATGTTGCCCCAACAAAAATTAGATTATAAATCACAATGACTGCATGAAATAGCACATCAGCTCGTAAACATGATGTCTGGAGCACAATACCAAGACGTACAAAATTTGAGGCGTACGATCTCTCAATAACGAAATGACGACACCCTGAAATTTGAGCACGGTCCCAACAAGTGAAACTTCTTTAAATTTATCATTTAGATGCACAATTTTATGCAAAGCACATTTTATGGAGCTGAAAAAGGTATTCCTCCTATTTATTAATACTGAACAGGCAATTCTTGCTCTGTTAATTCTACATCCAAAACTCCAAATGGAAAAACTACTGAATGCTGTCCCTCGTGCTGTCTAACCAGCGATATTTAAAAAAAACTACGAATAACCCGGACAATAGCTGAGATTTTTGCATGAACAGTAAGTCAGGCTTAAAAATTATACTAAACATGCGACTTCAGAAGTATTTAAACACTTCACCCTAAAACCATTAACTGAAAAAATCTTTGTTCTCGTTTTATTTACACAGACACAAAAAAAAATCACGTAAAACTTCTCATGAGTTTGTAAATTACTTAGAGTACACCGTTATCATAGAATATGAAAAATAATTAAATCAGCAAATTTCTCAGCAAACATTCTGCGACAAAGTCTACGGCATTTACTCCCAGTATTTAACTTACTTTTAGCATTCTTACAGACCGCCAATATATGTAGGGCAAATTTTTACGCAACAAGCAGAGAGTATTTAAACTAAAGTACACTTTTATAATTGCACGTCATAATAATTCTTCAGGTTAAAGAGTTCAAAATCAGTAGTTAATTTTCAATTTTTATTCGAGGTACATTGTGATTGAAAAGTCCATTCAAGGCAAAAAAGTCCATTCCATTCTGCAGGTCGAGTGAATGCCAAACACATTGACTAGAATAATATACTCGATAACTTCAAGTTAAATAACGTAATATTTTGAGCAAGCATCAACGCACCCGAAAATGTTGCATTCCTTGGACTTCATATTTTGTCTCACTCCTCTTCCGCTGTTTTTTCAGATCGTTGATGTCTTATTTCTACACTTTTTATTTCCTTTATTTCTTAAAGTATTGTCTGACTGTAATTGAATCTGGATTGTACGACGATTTTTCTCATGTTGCATCATGTTCTCTCTCTCTCATTCTCAGTCTCACTTTCTTTCTCTCTTCCTCACTTTTTCTTACGAGGGTCGGTAAAGGATCGCCTTCAGAAGTGCTTTGTTATTACCTCGATAAAGGTATCATACTTTCTCGAAAGCTACTTTTAAGCGAACTGTTCACACGTGTCCTTTCGTTTTTCAATTCCTGTTAAAGTAAAGCACAAGAATAAATATTATAAAACTAAAAGAAATTAAAATTTAAAAACTAAATTTGCAGCTACTTTTTAGAGTCCATGTATTCAGTTCACACGGTGAAAGGAGCGACGAACACGCCAAGCTGGCAACCAAACAACCAAATAATCAAATAACCAAACAAGCAAGCAACAAAACAAGCCAGCAACCAAACAATTAAACATCCAAACAACCAAACCACCAAACAACCAAACAATCAAATAACCAAACAAGCCAGCAACCAAACAATCAAGCAATTAAACATCCAAACAACCAAACAACCAAACAATTAAACAATCAAATAACCAAACAAGCAAGCAACCAAACCAGCCAGCAACCAAACAATCAAACTACCAAACAGCCAAACAACCAAACAAACGAGCAAACAAGCAAACAACCAAACAACCAAACAATCAAATATCCAAACAAGCGAGCTACCAAACAAGCCAGCAACCAAACAATCAAACAACCAAACAGCCAAACAACCAAACAAACGAGCAAACAAGCAAACAAGCAAACAAGCAGGTAACCAAAAATAGTTGCTATAACAATGAAAGACGACCTTGCCCTTGCACTCGGCTTTTTTATTTTCCTGTATACAACAACTGTACGTTTTTTTCGAAATCCACTATCGTTAGTTTTTCATGTGACTTTTTAACATCTTTGTAGATTTTTTCGCTGCCTTTATGACGTTTGATATCACAAAGTATCGCATCAAAAGTTACATAAAACGAGGAGTTTGAGGATTTTCATCTTTATCATGAGCTACAATGAATTATTCTGAAGATCTGTTAGGTTAACGTAAAAGTAAAGACTTAAAATAATATCAGGTGCGCCAGATTTTGGTAAATTTTGTCTTATCATTTTGCAGGTACAACAATAGTCTCGGCTGTTCATGCTCATCGTAAAATATAATTCTTACTATCAATTGAGAATCAGTTCACCGTTTTTAATTTATTGTACTGTCACCACGTCAATAATAGTTTTGAGTCCCAATATTATATTGAAGTCCCTCAGTATCTTTTGAATGTCCAATTTTAATATCCGATTTGATTTCAATAAAATTAAGCAAATATCCGATTTAATGTCTATCAAAATTTCATTTTGCATTGCTAGAATAGTTATGAATATCATTAAAAAACCCTTAAGAGCAGTTTTCAAGTATGGATTTATCGTTCAGAGTTGGGTATTAAATTATAAATTAGAGGAATTCGAAAATCAATAAATTAATACCAATACTTGTAAACTGCTCGTAGCCTCTCTGAATAATTTTTGCAGTGGATTTTTGCACGTCGAGTAATGTAACTCAACCTGCCTGCAAAATATTTTCATGTTAGTCTTAGTTAAAAAAATTTGCAGTAAAGAAACATTGACCAGAATCTTTTCCTATTTTTTCATTTAAATTTGCATGAATTGCCCAAACTCTGTTATTTATTATATCTGCTTTCCTGAAATTGATTATTGTTTATTTATTCTGATTACTGTTTATTTATTCCAAGTGCTCTATTCACGCTCTTACTTGGCTACCTCACATTCCATTTGTTACTCACTATAGTCTTCTCTATTCCAGCCTCCCCACATCCCCACCGTCATTCTTCTGTCCATTTAGTCCCTGCATTGTAGTCCTTCATGACCAATGCCTCCCCCATCCCCATCATGATTTCTATGTCCACTTGATTACACCATTATATTCTTCCATACCCAAGGCCTCCCCACATCCCCACCGTCATTTTTCTGTTCATTTGGTTCCTGCATTATTGCCCTTCATACCAAAACCCTCTCCACATCCACATCGTCATTCCTCTGTCCATTTGGTCCCAGTAATGCAGCCCTCCACACCCAAAGCCTCCCCATGTTTTGTATTCGTCCCTGCTTACCCCTGAGTTGTAGTCATTCCCATCCTAAAATTACTGCATCTCCTACTTCGTCGATGCATCCTCCCTTCATCCTGTGCTGTGGTTTCCTTCATCCCCAATCTTTTTTCTCCTTTACATTCCCTTCGATTTTCCCCGGTTGTCCCCTCTCGTTCCGCCCAGGACCTTCTCCCTTTCGTCCCCCTCATTCCCAAAATAGTTCCTCCCCTTTACACCCCCTCCGTTCGTCCCCAGCACGGCACAATTGCAGCGCAAAAATCCTCTCGAGTGTTTACTCTGCCTATTAAATTACGGTGTAAACACGGCCGGAGCTGCTGGGTACGGTCAACTCACCTCTGTGGGGTCAAAAAAGGGGCTAAGTCCTGCTACTTAGAATGAGAGAAAGGGAAATATTTCTTTAACTTGTCGCTATTGCAATCCATACGGTGTGCTGCGCTCGGCTTCTCTTTGTGCCATGTTAACTTTTTCGAGCAGAGTGTGAAAGATGTTTAGAATCTGGTGCCCAACAGAGCTGTGTGAGTGTGCTAGTTTGTGTTGAGCAGGCGTGGTGTGACGCTTAGTGGCAACGCTTAGGAGTAGTGCTCGGTGGCAGTGCTTAGCAACAACGCTTGTGGCAGTGGTAAAACCAGGTGGCAAGTAGTCGCTAAAACGCTTGTTTGCAACGCTTTGTGGCCACACATGTTGGTGGTGTTAAGTAGTAACGCTTGCTGCTATGGTAACGCCAGATGGCAAATTATCACTGGAACGCTTATAGCAGCGCTTGGTGGCGACTCTTCGTGGCAATACATGGTGTTAAGTAGTGACGCTTGTGATGCTAAGTAGTAAGGCTTAGAGGCAACACTTGATGGCAACCTTGACAGAAACCTTTTCTATGGGAACTTGGGATACCTTTGCTGTTTATCGCTAGTTCGATTCATTTTTTCGTTTTCCCTCCAATAATTTAAAGTTCGGATTAGAAACAGCGGCGGTGACACGTTCAAAGTATTTACAACCCTTTAAAGAATTTTTTCAGCATCAAAATATCATAGCGATCCACTGTTCCTCGTCTTTTTTATATCCTCATTGTGTGAATGTGGAAAATTTCTAAAATTTCTAATCAGATTCCGTGCAGTATTTTTTCATTTCAATCGGATGGTGATATAACGAACGGCTACGCCTTGGTTCGAAATGCTCTATAAAATTTCTCTATAATAATTTGAAGCCCGATTGAGAGTTTTTTATTTGCCCTCTTATAATTCAAGGTCTGCTTCATAGTCTTTTGTTTCTCCTCTAATAGTTGAAAGTCCAATTCAGTCTTTTGTTTGCCCTCTAATAATTTGAAGCCCAGTTCGGTCTTTCGCTTCCCCTCTGATAATTTTAAGTCCTATTCAGAGTATTTTGTTTACCCTCTTATAATTTAAATTCCAATTCAGTCTTTCGTTTCCCTCTTATAATTTCGAAGTCCGATTCCGAGTGTTCCGTTTTCCCTCTAATAATTTAAATTCCTGTCAGGAGTGTAGTGTTTCCTTTCTTATAATTTAATGTTCGATTCAGAGTTTCGTTTCCTCTTCAATAATTTAAAGTCTGATTCAAGCGTTTCGTAATGGTTCGTCGATGCAGTATGCGCAGACTCTGCCCTCACTCTCGTCTTCCACCTCAACTGGCCACGATTGATCACGTCCGGCACAAGCCCAGTTCATCGAAGTCCAACACCTAACATACGGAACACAGTATTATCGAACCCTCGATTTTTCTCAGACCGAGCTCAAAAACGACTTCAATTTGCTTAATATCTAAGTTAAAATCATTCACAAAATGGCGTTAAAGTCTTGTTTTAAATTGAACGTACCAAAAACTCCCGTTTTATAGAGCACTTAACAAAAGGTCCTTTTTTAAACTGCACGTACCAAAAGGTCCAGTTTTAAATTTGCACGTAACAAAGGACCCGTTTTAAACTGCACGTAACTCACTCAGACGCAAACGAAGCAAGGCAGTGCGTGCGGCTTCTAACATCGCCTGTGGTGAACTCGCGAGTTGCTTCCTTCCTTATTTGCCATGCGGCGTTCGATTGGCGCAGCTAATCGCGTTAGCGCTTCCATTGAGGGTTGTGCCTCACATACGGATGCCCAAACACAACTCAGGCAACACAATTTGTGCGCTGGATTGCGTGTTGTGTGTTGCGTTTGCCCGCGCTTGTTTAGTCAGCATCGCAGGCGAAAGTCGGCTAGACGGAATTATCCGGCTCGTGTAAACAATAAGTTGCGCTTGATTTTCTTGTTTGGTTTCGTGAATCTGCTCTAAGGAAGGCAAAATTGTTGGCTCAAGCAAAATGCTGTCATGAGAAAAAAACGTTTTTTAAGAAAATATTGCGTCATCAAATAAAGTGATGAGACGCTGAATTTCATGCCTTGACGTCATCCTGTAATTAATTCCACCGACCAACTTAAGTTAGAAAGATAGAAAAAGAAACAATCATTATAACCTCAAGCACACGCAATAATCACAGACACAATCAAGGAAACTCGATGATTTTGATGCAGTTTCTAAAACTGTGTTTTTAAATAATAAAGTTACGGTGAGGTTTTCATCGATAATTAAAAATTGAAGTTCTCAAATTCTGCGTTAAAGCTGAACGCGCCTTAATGGAGATGCTGGTACTGCTGTCTCTGCTCAATGGTGTTTACTCGCAATGCAAGCTCTTTAATAATGGTTTTTTTGACAGTTATAGTTAATATACCTGTTTAACTGTAATAATAGCTTGTTTAATAGTTTATCTAACCAACAATAATTGCGTGAAATGAGCTTTTGTAACAGAGATAGCCTTAAAACACTATGGTGTTAAGCGTACTATAGGTATAATTCATTTGAATTAACTACCTAAAATGTGTGCTTTAAAATGTCTGTGTGTATTATTTCCTTGCAATTATTTCTTACATTAAGTAAAATGTTTCCACGTGAGGCTTGCTTCATAATATCTTCTCGCTTAACGAACTCTGAGCTCCTATGCTAAGCTTGCTCGCTCACTAACGAAACTTTGCTACAGGAAAACTTGACTTGCACAGCTCGAACGGAGGAGCACGACTTAGAGGAATATTTGTTCAAAAATACAATTATAACTTGTTCGACAAAAACACCATTATATTTCAACTTCAGTGAGAGATAGCATTGTTACAGATGTGCTTAGAGATAAATATATTAGAAACACAGATGAAAATACAAATTAACATAAATACAATTAGAGACACAATTATTACAAATTCATTTAAAATACAATTATTACTAATACATTTAGAAATACAATTATTACAAATACATTTAAAAGTACAATTTCTTTTCTAACTTTTCAGCTTTACGAAATAGTTCAATTTCCTCACGCGTAAGTTTGTTCAGAAATGATCCTAGCATTTTTGTACTAAAACACAGTGATTCATTAAAGTTTATATTTCTGTCTGATTATAAAATGCAACGTTTCGACGTATCTAACGTCATCCTCAGGCTGGAAAAAAATAAAATACAGAATAATTTTCAGTCACATTGGAAAAACGCACAACTAAAACTTAAGTAACATAGACTAGATATGTAATCACAAAAGACGAAGGCGACTAGACAAAAAATCATAAATGATATCACAGAAATAGTAGTATGACTAGAAATATTGTACATAAACCGCGATGTTCACCACACGAGAGACAAGAGCAAAATGGTCGAGCAGTCTCGTCATACCTAGCAAGCTGAAGTTCTGCTAAACAGTTTAAGAGCAAAAAAATCATTAGTATTTTCGTTTAGAGAAGGTTTAAGTTCGTGAATGTGTAATGCTTCGATAATATGAATTTGATCTTTTTTACTAACATTATAAAGAACTTTAGTGTTAGGGAACAGATCATTTTCGTGTTGACCGTAGTTGCAAACCATCCAATGAAGATCTGTTCCCTAACACTAAAGTTCTTTATAATGTTAGTAAAAAAGATCAAATTCATATTATCGAAGCATTACACATTCACGAACTTAAACCTTCTCTAAACGAAAATACTAATGGTTTTTTTGCTCTTAAACTGTTTAGCAGAACTTCAGCTTGCTAGGTATGACGAGACTGCTCGACCATTTTGCTCTTGTCTCTCGTGTGGTGAACATTGCGGTTTATGTACAATATTTCTAGTCATACTACTATTTCTGTGATATCAAATTTGATTTTTTGTCTAGTCGCCTTCGTCTTTTGTGATTACATATCTAGTCTATGTTACTTAAGTTTTAGTTTTGCGTTTTTCCAATGTGACTGAAAATTATTCTGTATTTAATTTTTTTCCAGCCTGAGGATGACGTTAGATACGTCGAAACGTTGCATTTTATAATCAGACAGAAACATAAATTTTAATGAATCACTGTGTTTTAGTACAAAAATGCTAGGAGCATTTCTGAACAAACTTACGCGAGAGGAAATTGAACTTGAAGTACACTTATTACAAATGTGCTTGAAGATTCAATTATTACACACATATCTAAAGGCGCAATCATTACAAATACACTTGAAGATACAATTATAATAAGTACAGCTAACAATACAAATTATTACAAGTACAGCTACAGGTATAATTATTTATACACCCACTTCATGTATTGTTTTTGGCCTGTTTATTGAACTTCGAAGACAGTTTTGATCCCATACTTCTCATGCATATGTTATCAAGTGTAATAACAAAAAAATTTCATTTAAGAAATGGGCCCTGTTTAAAAAACAAAACTTGGAACTTCTACAAAAGAATTATACGCAACAAAATGCGTACATTTTAAGAAATTTTTCAAATGTTACTCACATATATCTAAATAACAGGAGGTGAATATCTTCAGATCACGGGAGACGCGTCCAATAAATGGAACATTCCAGCAGAGAACACAAATAGGAAGGTCCATTAAAAAATATGACAATCGATAACTTTTATTTTTCCAGTCATTGCGTGGAGTAAAAAGTGTCGTCATTGCCATCCTCTCGGTCATGGCGGGACAGTGAAGACAAAGGAGCTCTGAAGTGACTCACGGCCAAGGACCATGCACAGCTAAGGACCATGCACAGCCAAAGACCATGCACGGCCAAGGACCATGCACGGCCAAGGACCATGCACAGCTAAGGACCATGCACAGCCAAAGACCATGCACGGCCAAGGACCATGCACGGCCAAGGACCATGCACAGCCAAGGACCATGCACAGCCAAGGACCATGCACGGCCAAGGACCATGGTGCTGCAAGTCACGAAGTACTTCCGACACCTTTCCCGAAACGCTGATTTGTTCTTAGAACTACGGCACAGTACACAAACAAGAACATAAACAGTAAACCAGTAAAAACAGCATTAAACAGTACTGCAAACGTATTTGGGAAAGGCTGCAAAATTCTAACGAGTGTTATTTTTACGTAAGATAGATAGCATCATTAGATAGAATAAATTGGTGGATAATTTGTAATATAATTCATATCTCACTTAACAATTCTTGCTACGTGTGATAAAAAAAATTATCTAAAATTGCCCCAGCAGATCCGTATTCCAGCTTCGTTCTGATCATTCACACGTTCTGATCGTTATACACGTAGCTGGGTAACATCTTCATATTTTAATCTGCCAATATGCAAATATAACATTAAGCAATATTTAACAAAATATGTACGGAACATTTTACTTATGCACCTGATTTGAAAAGAAAAATCTGCAGGGATTTGAACGTAGCGTAATTTACCAGGCACGACCAGGACAGCATCAGAGAGTAACACCGAGGAGTTCTGCGCCAGTAAACCAATGTTACTTTAATTCGTGGCGTATGCTCGAGTCCAGCTGCATTATTTTTAAACAATTTGCGTCGTTGTACCGGTACGGTTTGTACCGTGTGTTGACCTTTTGAATAACTTACGCTGTTCTGCTACGACGACGTAATGTTATATTACCAATAGGTGGATTCTTTGGGAATCTCAGGTGCAAGATAATTTTTAATCGGAATTGTTAATTGGCCGAGGCATTATTCAGGAAATCCAGCCTCACAACGTTACGAAATAAAAACTACAAACTTTACTATGTGACTGAAAAACTGGGGAATGCACAATGTATCCCTGCAATGTTCGTGAAGCTGAATATTTACTTCTGCGAAAAATGTTCCCAAGATAAAGTAACACCTTTTTTACATTGCTCAATGTATTCTTTTCCTTTCAAGAAATACTCTGAAATTGCACACGCTCAAGGTTTCTTAACGTACTCAGTAACACCATATATCACTTAAGAACACAGAATACAGTGTGTTCTTAAGCTATTATTCATCATCTTATGCGAACATCATCGTATATGTATTAAAACTTGTCCTATTTGTGCAACTACGTGATATCTTGATTTTAGATGTAAATAAAAAGAGATACCTGAAACTAATTTTCTCCGGCTTAAAGTTTGAGTAACACAATGTCTTATTAGTGAACGATCAACTGTGTGCCTCTTTAATATTCATGTATTTAATCATTGAAAATACAACACACTCTTTCAACTTATGTGCTAATATAGGTACTGAATGCCTACAATCTTGAAGCACTCATAAACTAAACATTACACAAAACCAGCACCCATTAACAAATCAAATTCATTGAGTACTTCACAAACCTATTTACAAATCGTGCTTTAAATTACTTCACTTCAACACCTCCAAAGCACATGCATGTACTCAATGCACATCAACTTGAAGCACTCATAAACAAATATTACACAAACCACATACCTATTTACTAATCAAGTTCATGAAGTACTTCACTTCAACATCCCCCAAAGCACACATGTACTCAATGCACCTGAACTTGAAGTCACCGTCCCAAAATTCTTCAAAGTGCATTCCCTTTCCGTTCCCCAACCTGCCCCAGCCCCGCCCTCCCCAGCTCTCCTCAGCGCTCCCCAGCCCCGGGGGTTCATCATTAGACTACAATAAACAATAACGGCCTAACTTTGTGACGTTAAATTTGATGCGCAGCCTCTCCCCAGCCGGTGGGGGAGGAGGTGGGGAGCTACTCAAGGGGCTGGGGCTCTGGGGCTGGGGAGGAAGAAAGGGGAGGTGGAAGAGGGGAAGAGGTAAGGAAAAGGGGTGATTTAGAAGTAGAAAGATGAGAAGGGAGAGATGGACAAAATATAGAAGGAGAAAAGGGAGGTACAAAGGGAGAAGAGAGAAAGACAAAGGGAAAAGAGGGAGAGAGAAAGGGAAAAGAGTGAGAGACAAAGGGAAAAGAGGGAGGGACAAAGGGAAAAGAGGGAGAGACAAAGGGAAAAGAGGGAGAGACAAAGGGAAAAGGGGGAGAGACAAAGAGAAAAGAGGGAGAAACACAGAGAGAAGAGGGGACTAGGGGAAAATAGAGGTGCACTGGGAGAAGAGAGAAGGACAAATAAAGAGGAGAAAAGAACACAGGGCGAAGAAGGAAAGATAAAAAAAGGGGTACACAGCTTAAAAAGGGAACAAAAGAATAGCAAAGTACAACGAAGAAGGGAAAAAAATCGAGGTGTAGAAGGAAGGGAGGAGGGAATCGGACAAGGTTGAGAAAAGAGAAAGAGCGAAATAAAATGGGCGAGGTACAGAAGAGGGAGAGTCAATGGAAAATAGCAAAAAAGGGATATGCAAAAATTAAATAAAAAAGGGACAGCGCGAGAAGTTAAAAACTAAGTGCTCAGCAGAAGCTCGAGCGCAGTGTTATATTTTAAGGCTTTCCGAACATATCGCTGCGTGCTGCTGCTGTCTTCTTCTATACATTCATTCTGGGATTTGCAGGTTTTGGCTCCTCTTTTCGTCGGATTGAACGTTTTTTATAGCTGAAGTAATTCCAAAACGGAGCAAACGATGTGTCTGTTCCGAGTGCGTGATTTAAGCGATATTTAGAATAAATGCCGTGGGTTATTGATAACTATTCAATTAATTTCTTTCCAGCAAAGACACCTTTAAGAATGTAACAAAAGTCGAATTATGGGCAATTACTTCTAGTTACTTCCCCATCAGACCGCCTCTGTAGAATATTATAGGAAATAAGAGAAGTATTGCTCTCTACAATTCCTTATATTCTCTGCAGAATCTAATAGGAATTAAGAGAAGTATTGCTCTCTACAATTCCTTATATTCTCTGCAGAATATAATAGGAAATAAGAGAAGTATTGCTGTCTACAATTCCTTATATTCTCTACAGGTTATAATAGGAAATATGAGAAGTATTGCTCTCTACAATTCCTTATATTCTCTGCAGAATATAATAGGAAATAAGAGAAGTATTGCTGTCTACAATTCCTTATATTCTCTGTAGAATCTAATAGGAAATGAGAGAAGTATTGTTGTCTACAATTCCTTATATTCTCTGCAGAATCTAATAGGAACTAAGAGAAGTATTGCTGTCTACAATTCCTTATATTCTCTGCAGGTTATGATAGGAAATATGAGAAGCATTGCTGTCTACAATTTCTTATATTCTCATCAGAATATAATAGGTCTATATAAGAATTCCGGTCGATAGAACAAGCATTCCGGTCTGTAATTCTTAGTCATTTCCCTACCTAACCATCTCCGGAACATGATAGGAAATAAGAAAATGTTCCGGCCAAGAATTCTAAGTAACTTCCCTATCTTATCGTCTTACTGCCTTTAATAAGAAAAGTGACTGAATTAGGTAGCGTTCTTTCTATTCTCACGGTAGCATGCGAAATCATATCGCCTTACGTGGTGCAACTCGTCTTTATACACTTCGGATTACTAACAAATGTTAAATACAATGAAGAAAGATATGAAAAAATTGTTTTGCAATTTTAAACAAAATAAATGGGAAAATACTGTATTGTTGACAGTTTCTTTAGTTCATCACCCAATTCATTATGCACAGTGTCTCAAAAAATGTATTCATCATTTGAGTGACGGTTACTCCCGTACTATTTTGCCTCTGTTTCAAATACAGCCTCTGTCATTTCATTCTCGTAAACTCAATGTTTTTCTTTTACTTCTCTCCTTCACTATATCAAAACAATACAGGATTAATGTGCAGTCAAAGAGTGAGCGTATTTTTGGGGCACCTTGTATTTTTGGAATTCCCATGAAGATCTCACGCCGCTTCACTGGCTGGTGCCAATAACAGGAACAAGAGCAAGCGTGTGCAATTTTCCAGAACTTATATTTCGATTCAACGCCTTTCGCGGTGACAGATGGACGACGTTTGCCATGCAGTCGATCGACTAAGTTTTACTCGCCAGCAGTACTTGCGGTAACGGGTTCGGCTACTTGAAATTTTCGTTTGTATTTCAGTCCATCAGAGAGTTTGAAGGTTGTATATTTAGTTTTCAGAGATGTATTATAGGTTTCACGGGCTGTGTAACGGGTTTTAAGGGTTCTACAATGGGTTTTGGGGGCTGTACAATGGATTTGAGAGCTGTATAATAGCGCTTGAGGCTTGTATATTGGGTTTTAAGGGTTGTTGTTTTAAAAGTTTTATGCTGGGTTATGAGGTCTTCATGACTGCTTTTGAGGATTGTGTACCGAGTTTTGAAGATTGTGTTCCGAGTTTTGAGATTTGCCTAATGGGGCTTAAAGGTCGTGTTTTAGATTTTGAAGGTTGCGTAGTGGGCTTAGAGAGTGGTTTAGTAGGTTTTGAGGGTTGTGTAGTGAGTTTTCAGCGTTGTATATCGGAATTTGGAGAGAACTGTGGTGAGTTTTGAGAGTTCCTGTAAAATTCCTCAAAGGTTCTAGCATCACCACTTTGATAGTATTCAAGTGCAACCGCTGAGTTGGCCAATACAAAATACAACGACTTCGGAACCGTTGCTGAACTTAGCGTAAAATGTGTTCGCAAATTAAGCCACTGCCACGCGCTACTCTTGAAAAACGAAACATCGTTGTTTTAAGCGTGTTTTCGTGTTGGTACCAGCCAGTTCTTTAAAGCTACGATTCAGAATATCCATCACAGCAACGCTAATATCTCCTGAAACGAAACAATGCCTCCGCCAAGCGCGAGTTTAGCATTCGAGTTCAAATCTAGTCTCGTGATCGCTGGAGGTTCGGCAAACTTAACCCGTCGAATGCAAGTCCATTATTCTTCGATTCAGCACTCCAGATAACTGCTCTCTGTCCGCCGCTGCGCGGTAAACATGCACTTTGTACGCGAACTAGTTGATGTTTAAAGAGATGCATGGTTAATTCGCAGGTGTTCTTTCAAACAGTCCTGCCTCACTTAAACGTCCTTACAACCTTGTTTACTGACAGATTTGGGCTTTGAAGGTCATCAATTTTTAGTTTTATGTGTTCTGCGGAAAGACTTGAATTTTCCCGACTCGGGCGTATTGTACCCGTGCACCAGTCAACCCTGCATTTTTGATATGGCTGTGGAAGCCTAAAACTGCAGGTTTGACTGGCGCACCCTCTATTTCAATAGACCAAACCATCTGTAATTCGTGGATTACTTCGCTTGCTCGCCTTGACAATCCTTCCATGTTCCTTTGAGCGCTTGTGAATTTTGAAACGGTTTAACTTGGCTAGTTGAACCAAGTTTTCAAATGTCCCAAAGGTAGTCTAGCTTTTTTGCCTTGTGAAGCCACTTTGATATCAAGTAGAAAAATGTTCTTCATAGTTACAAGAGCTACAATAACCTTGAAGATATATTGCAAAAATTTCCAAAAATTTTAATAGTTATGAGAAACATAACAGCATGAGATATCTTATCAAAATCATGAAACGTACAAAACATGAGCATATGAATAGTTTCAGACCAGTAATAATTCAAATTCAAATGTTGACATAATTATACTTGTCGCTGTATTTGTATACGGCAAAAGAGATTTATACCCCATTTGAGATATTTTGTCCATTTCAATGTATTATATCCATCCTTTATATCCACACATCATAAATATGTATAACGAGTATACACATATATTATATCCATATGCTATGTTCATTCATATGAACATGCTGAATGCATCTATTAAGTGAATTTTGTAATATTTTATCGCGATAGCATCAGGGAAAAATTCGAGTTCTACTTTCGTGAGGTGGGGCAGCTGCAGCATAGCTAGAGAGGGTCAGAGGCGCGGGACTGGGAACAAGTTTTCTAGGTCCAGAGTCGATATTTGGACGCCCCAAAATGAATTTTGGATGCGGATTTTGAATTTTAGGGGCCACAGCTAGTGGACGTAGCCATGCGCTGTCCGAAACGTATACTAACGATATATTTAGACATAAAATTGAAGTTTTACATTCAAATATCAATAGCATTCTGTTCAAATTTATATTTAAAACTAACGTTTAGCATTAAGAAATCAATGTCATTTTATTTTCTTTTGTTCTTGAAACTAACGTTTGTCATCTAGAAATTTGTAAAGTTTTGCTTCTATTTATACTTAAAACTAACGTTTCACATTAATAAATTAATATCATTTGCTCACAGTTGTATTTGGAACAAACGTTTGAAATTCAGGAATCAATACCATTTTGTTCGTATTGATATTTAAAAATATTCTTAAACATTTAGAAATAAGTAACGTTTTATTTGAAACTCTAAAGTTACATTTATATTTACATACACTCATCAGGACTGTCGCACTCGCCGCATACGAGATTCTCTCCCCAGCTCCCCTCTTTTCTGCTGAACGAACAAAGTTAGTCATATTTTATCCGATTATATTCCTTATTTTCCTTATTGGACATATTCATTCTTCATAGATATCTTATGTTACAAAATATTCAGCGTATATTTCCAACGAAACAAAAATATTCTTCATACATTTCCTATAGAACAAAAACATTCTTCATACATTTCCTATACAACAAAAATATTCTTCATACATTTCCTATACAACAAAAATATTCTTCATATATTTCCTACATGTCTGTATGTATTGTGTATTTCTTACGTTTAATTCATCTGTTTGAAAACAAAGGTCTGTGTTCACTGTCATGTATTTCACAGTATGTCACTGTCATGTATTTCATAGTATGTCACTGTCATGTATTTCGTAGTATGTCACTGTCATGTATTTCGTAGTATGTCACTGTCATGTATTTCGNTATGTCACTGTCATGTATTTCACAGTATGTCACTGTCATGTATTTCACAGTACGTCACTGTCATGTATTTCACAGTATGTCACTGTCATGTATTTCACAGTACGTCACTGTCATGTATTTCATGGCATGAATAATAATAAAAAAGCGCAATTCACGCTCCTCCTCCCCCTCCAGCACACAACGCGTCTCCAATTGTGTGCTTCCTGCGCCCTGATTGGCCAGTTGACGGCTTCATTTTAGCAGGTCCCCGCATGTTGTGTGCACTTTTGTGCTGTGTGTTCTTTTGTGTTTTGTGTACTTTTGTGTTTCGTTTACTTTTGTGTTTTGTGTACTTTTGTGTTACGTGTACTTTTGTGTATTGTGTACTTCTGTGTTTGTGTACTTTTGTGTTTGTGTACTTTTGTGTATTGTGTACTTTGATGCTTCGTGTACTTTTGGGTTTTATGTACTTTTGTGCTTTGTGTACTCTTGTACTTTGTGTACTTTTGTGTTTCGTGTGCTTTTATATTTCTTGCATTCAACAACCTTGTGACAGAATGAAGCATATTCTACACAGTTCAGTTTAAATATGTTTAAATTATTAACACGACGGTAACTTTAAGTTCCAACTCGTAAAAAATATATACCAAATGCGTTTCAACAAAATGCATTTATTTGCCAATGGATTCTGTATACTTGTTAACAAAGTTTGTCCACTTGTCAACAAATTCTGCCTACCTATCGACAAATTCTGCCTACCTGTCCACAAATTCCGTCACCTTGTCAACAAATTCTGAACAAACTCTGTCTACCTGTCAACAAATTCTGAAAAAAGTTCCGTCTACCTGTCAACAAATTCCGTCTCTTTGCCAACAAATTGTGAACAAACTCCGTCTACCTGTCAACAAATTCCGTCTCCTTGTCAAAAAATTCCGTCAACTTGTGAACAAATTCTACCTAAATCAGAAGACGAGGACACCATCAATTATAATGCTGTGACAAGCGCGTTTGGAGTTATGTGTGATCCACAAGTCAGAACAACACGAGCGTCTTTTTAAAATATATCATCGTTATGATTATGATTGGATTTACCAAAATGTCACACATATCAATTGCGCGCGCTCGTGTCGCGACATTACGGGTTGTTGTAGGAATAAAAGGAAATAATATTCCTATTATAGCCGTACGGGTTGTTGTAGGAATATAAGGAAATAATAGTCCTATTGTAGCCGTACGGGTTGTTGTAGGAATATAAGGAAATAATAGTCCTATTATAGCCGTACGGGTTGTTGTAGGAATATAAGGAAATAATAGTCCTATTATAGCCGTACGGGTTGTTGTAGGAATATAAGGAAATAATAGTCCTATTATAGCCGCACGGGTTGTTGTAGGAATAAAAGGAAATAATATTCCTATTATAGCCGTACGGGTTGTTGTAGGAATATAAGGAAATAATAGTCCTATTATAGCCGTACGGGTTGTTGTAGGAATAAAAGGAAATAATAGTCCTATTATAGCCGTACGGGTTGTTGTAGGAATAAAAGGAAATAATAGTCCAATTATAGCCGTACGGGTTGTTGTAGAAATAAAAGTAAATAATAGTCCTATAAGCCATACGGGTTGTTGTAGGAATAAAAGGAAATAATAGTCCTATAAAGCCGTACGGGTTGTTGTAGAAATAAAAGGAAATAATTGTCCTATAAAGCCGTACGGGTTAATGTAGGAATAAAAGGAAATAATAGTCCTATTATAGCCGTACAGGTTGTTATAGGAATAAAAGGAATGGATATTCCTATTATAGTCGTACGGGTTGTTGCAGGAATGAAGGGATTTAATAGTCTTATTACAGCCGAACAGGACAACCGCTTCAACACCATTCAACACTACAAGCGTTTAATCCTTAGCCTTTCGTACCAACATCGCCTCGAGAATTGCGGAGCTGGAACTGCAATTCCCGGCATTCCTGACGTGCTATTCCTAGCGTCCCAGTTGACGCAGTTCCCAGTATTCCCGCCATTCCTGATGTCCCAATTGCCAGCATTCCCGATCTTCCTGACGCCACGACTTCAGGTTCTCCTGGCGCCAAAATTTCCAGTATTCCCAGTATTCGTGGGGCCGCAATTCCCAGAATTGGGAAAAAGTCCCTATTTCCTGCGTTCCCAGTGTTCGTCATGTTACAGCTCCCAGTGTTTCCAGTATCCATAGTGTCTCAATTCCCAGCATTCGTGAAACCGCAATTGCTAGTTTTCCTGTATTCTTACTATGCCCAATCCAGCCGCAATTCCCAGTATTCCCAGTACTCCCAATACTGCCAAAATTCCCAGTTTTCCCAATACAGCCGCAATTCCCAGTATTCCCAATACAGCCGCAATTCCAAGTATTCCCAATACAGCCGAAATTCCCAGTATTCACAGTGTTCCCAATACAGCCGCAATTCCCAGTATTCCTGACAAGACGCCTCCATTTTTCAGGTTGACCAGCGGCGGCGGCGGCAGATGCATTAACAAGTCGGATCAGCAGCGCAGGCTTACCAACCGCGGTGTGGATTTGCTCCCCCGCACCCCCAGCCCTCCCTCACCCCCAGCCCCATGCCTAACGTTCTACGTATACCCACCCTCCCAAAAACCTTTATCAAACACTTCTACTCCCCAACCTCCCCAAACACCCCAACCTTCCCAAACACCCCAACCTTCCCAAACACC
>JACJUY010003521.1:12100-84921 GCA_014220935.1 Platorchestia sp. MABIK
CGGAGGAATAAATTTTCTATCGCTGTTTGAAAATATAAATTTCCGAAATTGCTGCGAAGGCAGCACAGCCATTAATGGTTTTTATCGATCAATTTTGGTTCGATTTGGCTAGGTTAGATTAGGATAGGTTAGAACAGATTAGGTCAGGTTAAATGTTATAAAAAATCCGAAGCAAACTTTGACAAGGCCTATAATTGTGTTACAACAGAGCTCTCATCAGTCGAATTCAGTTAAATATTTTAAAAATTAAAATATTATACCTACTATATACGGCATATTGGTATATTTGAGGAACACTCCACCACTCAAACATATTTGGTTATAAACAATGCCATATTTAGCCGACACAAAATTCTTTTTTATTTTTCAATATTTCTAAAAATACAGATAGTCTCAGGCTCAGAAAATTCAAAAAAATAACAAATTATATACAAAAATAAAGGATGTGGCACGTTTCGTCGTTCATTCGCCAATATATGCGCTAAGTTACAGCTGTGGGTTTCTGTGTGTTCTCATTTCGGCCACTTGCTGCTGCGTGAACTCCTTGGAGATGCGCAGGGCAAGCAGACTCCCGAAAGCTGGGGCCTGCGGAAGAACCTCAGAGTTAAAAAAGCTTGAGGATTCGATGAGTTCTGGTGCTCCGGTTGTTCATTGACCGCTTGTTTTATTGAATCAATATTGTTTCACGTATTTTCAGTCTGATATACTCCGGTTCGTGAAGTAGTATTTTTGGATTGTTCACCAGTTGTTCCCGAGTTATTATTCTAGCGCGTTCTTCCTTTTCATGATTTTTGGGGCCTCCAGATCCTAGATGCGTAGTTAGTCGTCTGGAAAGGGTGGTGGTTGTTTTACCGATGCACGAGCAGTTATGAGGCTCACAGTTCTCGGGATTACAGCTGTACTCGTGCAAGAAATTGGTTTGTTTAAATGCTGAAAATTCGATGCTCTGGTTGTTCTTGGAAATTTGGCTGGCGATGCGTTGAAGGGTTTCAATGTTAGTGTGTAAATAAATACTAGCGCTTGTGTGTTTTTGGTTCACTGAGATTTCGCACCGGCTGCCGTTGATTTCAATGTTGGCATATCCGTATACCAAAAACCCACAAACTGAGGCATTTATTTCCACAAGTTCTCACTCTGAATGTCTTCCCTGCTGAGAAAAGTATTTCCATGATGTGAATTTACCTACCCTAAAAATAGTCAGGGACAAATGACTCGAACACAATATCTAGAGATATACTTCCAATTCCAATTTTGTTGCATAGTTTGGTGCACAACTATGAAGAGATGAGTTCTGTTTCGCATGCCTGCACGCACGCTGCACCGTGTGTTGCTGAGATGAAGCAGCTCAAGACTGTCGTCCTGTGAGTTAGGAGGTTTCTCTCTGGGGAGCCTGGGACACCTGAGTTCTTTAGAACGAGATTTTCTTTGAATTTCGTCAAGTTCGCAACTTTTTCGCCTCGGAGACATGTTGACGGTCTGTTCCCAGATTTAGCAGGCATGGCAAATATGCACATGCGTTGCAAATAATTTCACTCTATTCGCTGGAACAGCTGAGGCAGAAATTAAACCTATCTTGAAATTGAATCACATAGACTCGCCTGCAGGTGTTTGATTTCGCATACGGAATATTCGTGGCAACAATAACCCCTCACAAGGGCAAGGTGTTTTTTATAGCAGTAAAAAAATATACGCTGCAACTAAAAGCGTCTCCAGTTCTATTTTGATCATTCGAACAGTGCACAGATAGTTTGAACAGCACAGTCGCATACTCCGTTACTGAAGGAAGAGAATGAGAGGCAGTCAACTGCTGGGAAAAGACGCAGACTTACCTTGTTTACTAGACACTTGTACGCAGCCGCTAGAATATTTCTGCTGATATTAAAAAGTTGATGTCTGTCCTTACTAAAAGTATCAGCAGCAGCCTCTAGTACATTATATGTCGAGGAGTCGTAAACAGATCCAAAAATTCCTTTTTGACAGTAAATTTAGGATGTTATATATTAATTTTCAAAAACAGTAAAGTTAAATTCAGGGTTTTTAGATGCGTCAATTATGTTGTGGGTGTTGTTAATAGAAATTATAAACGCGAACACTGCTGTATATTGTCTCATTTTACCGGGAGAAGTAATCAAACTCACCGATAGAAGTCAAAAATGTGAACTATCTCTAATCGTTGAAAATAGTGCACATCTGAAGGATTGGCTCCTACTGCTATTCACGTTGTTTCAGGTGACTTTGCTAATTTACCCTCCAGCTATTTTGAGTCAATGATGCATTGACTAGGAATATACATAAGAAGTACTATGACGTTTACCTTTGAATTGGTTCGAAATTTTCACTTGATATTTATGGGAAAAAGAAGTACATCAGAACTGCTGCATTAGCTCATCTAATAATTATTTGCTAATCCAATGCGACATTTGAGGTTTAATTATTTTATAGACGCATGAGTAACGTGGGAAAACTGGGAGCTTCAGGCTTGAGTGGTTAAATTCATTTGTTATGTTAGTTGAAATGAATGTTGGAAAGTGCAAACTTCAAAATTAATAGGACTCGAAAAATAGGATGTCAATATAAATACAAATCTGAATACAAAAAGGAAAAAAAAGGCATTTAGATTAACTCAGCAGAATTTCAGAAACAATCAATGCATGGCGTGGAAAAGAATTACGGTAAATTACCTACAGTAAAAAAATTAGGCAGAAATTTTACGACACTGAAATGATCCGTGGACAAAATCACTCAGATGGAATCTACCGAGGGAAAATATCAAACTAAGGAGAATGAAACTAGAAAATGTCTGTACCAAGCCTCTTAGCGTTGAGAACACTGAAAAGTGGATTGGGCACATCAACTTAAATTTCGATTCTAGGGTATATTGTTAAATTTCTGGGTATGTTTGACTTTCAAGAAAATGATGAGACGCTAATAGTTAGTTCAACAGAACATGAATAACGCTGAACAAAAACAGGGACGCAATGAACTAGAGAATTAAACGTTTCGAATTCTGAACCAATAAAATTCTAAGAAAGCCAAACTTGCGAGGGAATTTCACGTGTTTGTTACAGTTCTCACATGGTTATCAGACCAACTGATAATATAACTTCCATTTAGAAAATACACATTTCACAACAAAATAACGCCAACGGCTAACCCCCAACTCAACTTGCCTCCGTCCACTCGGGGCCCACCACGAACGTGTAATGAAAAATTTGAGCACATGAGGCTACCGTCGCCCGCAGCACCAGAACGGCCGCTGTGCAGCGGGCCTAAACGAAAACACTCGCTGCAGCTTTACGCAAATGTTTAATCGATGATGATTTTTTATTTCTTGTTGAGCACAAGAGACGTGGTGAGAAACTCACGTCACTAATGTAACTTTTAATTCAACTTTTGCATGAAGGATACTAAAGCCAGTCCCTACATAATTTGGTGTGTGACCATGAAGTAAAGACTCAGAAGTTTCTATGAATTGGTGGAAGCATTCAATGGTCTTGACGTGGAATTAACCAATTTTTTTCACGAGTTGCGTTGGGTTATAAGTTTTGAGCGTTACAATGATCTAAAGAAGAAAAAATATCTTATTTTTTTACTAATCTTATTTAATTTCCTTATATCGGTTTACCCAGCATAAAATGGGACCACTTTTTTCAAATCATCAGTCTGTATATCATGAAATAGCATAAACAATAATAACCTTTTGTTTACATAAAAACTTACACCAACAATATACATTATCGTTGTCGTGTTTGAAAACTTTGTTCATAATAACTTACATAATCAAGGTGAATTAAATCTTTATCAAATTTTTATTCACCAATGCACATGTAATTAAATACACTTCACCTATAAAACCGTGAGTTGTGTCTACACAACAGCACTAGTCATGGCTCACACAACTCAACGAACACAAACACCTTCCAAGCTTCTTGTTTCAACGCATGTTCGTCCAAAAACGTACACGGACCACTTTCAAATGATAACTAGAATCTCAATAATTTTCTAGCATCGAAGTTCGAAATAAATCGGCTTGCAATGCACAATGCACTGCGTCTCTATTGGATGCGACTTACAATGTCTTCGAATTAAGCTCTTTTTGAGTCCCTCAGCGATTCCGAACCTTCCATCTTAACTACCCTGATGTTCAGTAACCTGATGTTCAGTAACCTGATGTTCAGTAACCAGATGTTTAGTAACCTGATGTTCAGTAACCAGATGTTCAGTAGTCTGGTGTACACTTTCCTGATGTTCACTAGCCTGATTTTCAGTAGCCTGATGTTCACTAGCCTTATGTTCAGTAGCCTGATGTTCAGCAGCCTGATGTTCAGTAGTCTGGTGTTCAGTAACCTGATGTTCAGTAACCTGATGTTCAGTAACCTGATGTTCAGTAGCCTGATGTTCACTAGCCTGATATGCTGATGCTCAGCACCGTCTACAATGAAACTGTAATTTCAAGACTCGAGTAAATTACGCTGCACGAATACCAATGAAATTAACTCAAAATTTTTCAGAGAGTATACCCTTCAAGAATTTTTTCAGATGTTTTTGCCAAACCTCGGAATGGAATGTTTTTTAATGTGAATTTTTCAGCTCAATACGGTGATGAGTCTCACACTCGCACACGCATTATAACGAGCCTCAGCTTCGCATGCCTTACCCACAGTGAAGAGTCAAAATCCATTCAAATAATTAACGTTCTATGTAGAAGCACTGCTAATTTCAACTAATTTTACTTCAGATCCTTTTATTATAGTCTTCATGTACGGCCTCATCCGCTTTCTTCCGCTCAAGGAACCTGAGTGAGGAAACCAATCATTGAATCTAATGCATTTGAGGCGCAGAAAAATGCCGTCAAAGTGAGTGGATCAGAGGCTCGGCGGCGCTTCCCAAATGCTTCGTTAGGAAATAGACTCACGCGAATCCGGGTTGAGAGGCGGAAGCGGCCCTGCGGTCAGAGCAAAGCTGAGCTTACCCAGCAAGAAGAGCTCCCTTTAGAGGAACTTGGCAAGACTTTTGCTTGTAAGGCCACCGCTTTTTGCGGCGCCGAGTTTCGCCGCCTCACCTTGAAATGTTGCGCACCTCTTCGCAAGAACCTTGGCCGGTAGAGGTGCTGCCTTGTAGTGTTGCGATACTTGTTCCTCATCAAGCAGGCATTTCGACGCTCAATTAGAAGGCATAACTAGAAAGATCGACGGGGGCTCTTGACAATTATATGTAATGGTGAAGCGAATGAGTTCAAGTTTCAATGCGCATGCGTAAGACTTTAAAGTATCGACTAGCCTGAACATGAATTAATATTTTCGTTATTCGTTGGGTAAAACTTACAAAAGATAAATTTTTCATTTTATGTTAACGCCCGCTCTCGCTGAAAGTTAAAATCCCTCGGTAACAAAGCAACTGGCGAGACGTGTAATTCTAACGGTAGAAAAGGAAATTTGAAAATTTCCTTCCCTTTTTTAAGGTATTTTTGCTCATCAAAAGCGATTCTAATTCATGATTTTGTACATAAGTGTTATTTTTATGAAACCTCATTCTACCAGAAATCATTTGATACGATTAGTAAAATAATTCACTTTTTCTCGATGCTCATTGATTTAGTAGCATGCAATCTTTTACAGCATTATGCTAGTAAAAGTCAAACTTAAATCGCACGTATATCTATACTCGTATTAATTATGATAAATAAATTGATGTGCGTCATTTTAACGTTTGAATAGTTTACTTTGAATCTAACTGCTAGCCCCAAAACACACCATACTTTGAGCGTGTCTCCTCTGATCCAAAATGTCACACACAATCACGCTGGCAGAACGCTGTGCAGCGGCGCAGAGTATGGGCTGCTGGGGAAGATTCACAAAGTGTCCAGCTGAGACTGGGTGATGGATGAATAAATTCAATGAATGACATACTTGGTTAATCTCTTTCGTCAGAAAAGTCTTGGAGTGCATGAAATTTTTCAAACGAATGAGCTAATGATTTGCCCTCCTTTACCTTATTCGGCCTCGTCGTGTTGATGTGTGTGCATCTTTGATTGTGCGAGCGTCAGCATTTTGCCATTTATCTATTTTGCCATTTATTTTCATTTATTTTGTCATTTAATTTGACTGCTACATCATTCACGGAAATTTTGGTGTCGAAACTATGCAGAAATTGAATATTTTGAATAATTTAGCAGATGGTGGACCTTTAATTTTGACTGCAACTGCAGCTTGTGAATGTAGGTAAAAAAGGAATGAATGACTGAAGTAAATGGGCAGTTGTATCGCACTCTGCGTAGGGGAAAGTTTTTTTGGGAACGGTTTACTTTTTTAGCCTGCCAAAAAAATTCGAGCACCAAATGTGAGAAAAGCTTTGCTTTGACGTACGTCGAGAGGGAAAGCGCAAGACTTTTCTTAAACTCGGTTGCGATGTCTATCAATCTTTCAACGACTACCGCTCTTTGCAAGGAAAAAATGAGAAGGATTATCACTGTCTTGCCGATAAGAAAATTCCTCATCAACACTTTTTCTGCCGCGTGACCTGAAAAGTCAATATTTCACATGCAATTTTTTTTTAACACGAAGGTGGGAAAGTCACCAATTTTCAATGAAGGAGGTTGTCCTTTGCAAACATCCAAGAAAAATATGAAAAACAATAGAACATTCGAATATTAAGCCACTGGCAACTACGTGAAAGGAAAGTTCTGGGCATAAAAATCAAACTGACCTTTGTATATGAAATACTGACTGCTTGTTAACCAGGGACAACATAAGAGAACCAATATGATAGTTCGAATTAGCAATATTTTAACTTATCACTAAATTTGAACACCAATGTTCGAGGAACTTATGGCCCGGCCTTATGTAATAATAAAGGCAGTAAATAAATGGTCCCCCGTATTGGAGTTGTGTGCGATCACCGGAAGACAAGAGCTAAAAAAATCATTAAGTTGTCTTAATGGATCTATTTGCACTCGCAGGAATCACTCATTTATATAGCTAGACTCTTCAATTTTGGCTTTAAACGCATCATTGGCTTCTTCGCTGTACTTTTGTTCTATGTAGTTATATTAGATTGGAAAATTTTTCGAGGTTTTGAAAAGGTAAAAGCAGTTTAAATTGTACATAACATTTTTGGCGAAAAGAAAAAATTTGAAACTGGAGATTTGGCTTCCAAATCTTCAGTGTGTTATGAGCTGCGCCTGAACTTTTTTTTTTTTGTGTGAGTTGGAAATATTATTGACTCTCTTTCGACCATGAATCCAACAAAAATACTAAAGCCTTCATAACTGATAAATTCTATACTAAATCTGAGGCATTTGGAACAAAGTTTACAATTTTTGCATCGCATGAAGCTTTTGCAGTGACCTGCTGTTCTAGCACACAAACATGCTTCATAATAGTGTTGTACTATTGTGTGAGCTATGACACTTGTTCCTTACTCGAAAGGATATTGACCATGAAATTTGGTACAATTTTAGTGTATCACTCCGTAAGCCTACGCTAGGTGGCACCGCAGCTCCTAACGGATTCGAGATGTACAGTAGATACCAAGCAAAGATTTGGTTTAAAAATCTGGAAATATAATTGCAAATGTTATCTCAAATCGATTCAAGTTGGGGAGACGTGAGTCTGAACGGAAGAGGTCGCTCATTTCTGATATCCATATAACCAAACTGTATGTGTGCTATCGTCACATTTGCCTCTCATATGCAATGGCTTAGATGCGCTGTGCTGCAGTCGCTTCGTAGAAGGTAAATATACCACTAACATAAAAACCCTTTCGTCCATGAAAAAAGAAAGGTTTCAACTACATGTTGAATTGCGGGAGTTGTACGTTTGCATCCAAGACGAACTTTATTACTCGTTCGCACGCAGATATCGCATAGCCAGATTTCAAGCAGAGCATGCGTGAGCCAAAACACAGTCGATGGTAGTTTTTTATAACCGTATTGAAGCGTCACTCGAGCGACAGAAAGCACGAGTAGAAACGAAGATAAATGTATTTTCAAGAAACTGCCGAGCAAAAAGTGATTCTTGCGCTGCAAGACGGGGCAAGGGGCACTTCTTGCAGATGTGACTCTTAGTGACTCGCTCTGTTTCTTTCCCCTGATTCTTACATTCAAAAATACTGAGTTCTGCTGCACTGTCATGCTGCATCTGAATTGCGATGCGCGTTGTAAATTTGCAGAGATTTTGCTACCCTGAGATCCGCGGTGCGCAATTCTCACAGATTTTTAAGCCTATGCTGCAGTTGGACTAAAACACTTTTGCAACGAAGGTTGTTTTTCCTGCACAAGGTGCAACAGGGATGCATTAGACCGGAGGACGCTTTCATTACGGAAATGAAGGAAAGGGCCTGACCTGAAGCATAGAGAGCCGATAGCATCACGCTCGAGCCGAGGGTAGGTCCCTGGCTTGGAGGAAGGCAAGTCCGAGCTGTACGTAGAATGTTCGCTCAAATGTAGTTGTAATCAGAAACCTGTCTGTGAAATACAGTGCAAGGATAGGAAGAATGGATGAGGCAGTTCCGATTACTGTATAGTTGACTGATTGATGGATTGCTAATTTTTTGTGTGAATTTGCTTCTGCAAGTTCTGAAGCAGCTAAGTTTTTTCTGCAGGATTTGAGATAAGTTCTAAGTTAACAACCTTTCAACTGCGTCATTTTTATATGGTATGGTTTTGGGAGGACGACCTTTCTCATCTCTACGAATCTGAAAGTAAAAATATAAGAACAAAATGTGTATTAAAAAAATTGAAAGAATTGAATTCGCTTTGAAGAAATATAAAAAAAGTGGAGACCATTCGATTTGAAATTGCTCTATTTACGAGCACCAAGCAGTAAGCGGCGCACGTATCATTTTGTGTGAAAAGAAGCTAAAAAGTGTTTTCCTGTTTGATAAAGCAATGACGTATGAATTTTCTGATTAATCTATTCGTCTAATGAACAGAAATCTTTTTACTGTCAGATCTACTATTATTCTAATGATGTTTAGGGGCTTGTAATTATTCAAAATACCTTGAGATTCTGACGGTGAGACCCTTTCAGTTCATGTGTAATATGTGGCTGTCCACCGTATGATATTCCACTTCCCCACTCCTCCGTGAACGTGATGGTTTTGCTGCTGGTAAGCGCCGCGTAGACTGTGTGTATTTTTATCATTTAATTCTGAGTTTTTACTTATTTGGTTAATAGATGATTTGCTGACATATTCGTGTAATTTTGAAGTGAGAATTTTGACGTTCATGATTTCTGTTTTTGTTCTCTGCAATATTAGATCTCGCGCGACTTTTCCTTACTCCGACAGCCTTATTCTATGACATACGTTTAATAAGTAAAATTATCTGTGAAAATTATTTCCTTTTGCTTTCAACGGAAGTCAAAAGATTCTTCTTTGATTACCTGTTCGCACTTCAAAAATAGCAAGACAGCGTTTGCCCAATAAATGCAACGGATAAGTTTGAGCTATTCTTTTTGTCATTTCGTTTTGTTTCCCTACTGAGGCATGAATCCTCCCAACGAACTGAAGACGATTCTAGTCATGACATGTACTGAAACTGTTAATCTTTCATTCATTCAGTTTTATCCCGAGTGAATTTTGTACGTGTGGTCCACTGATGTTCAATATTGGTTTGTGTAATTCTCACACACTACAAATAAACATCTAAAAATATAAAATATGCTTTGGATGAAAATCATGTGCGTAAAACTGGTTTACACTCGTTCTTCTCTGCTGTACACTCGTATTTCTCTGCTTTCAAAAACACTGTGACCTAAAGCTTCTGCTTACCTGTTGCATACATTCCGTGGTCAAGTCTTTCTTTTATTCATTTAACAATTGAAGGAATCTTTCCCACAGTAAGTATCTCAAATAAGCTTTTGTTGGTTTCAATTTCTCACATCGCATTATCTGCAAGAAAGCCAGGATATTCCTGCACGACGTCAGCCTGCGTCAGTCCGCAACTTTGCTGAGGTTGCGCTTACGGTACAGAGGATATCGAGAATTATTGTTTGTCTCAGTCCGACGCTCAGCCACTCAATGAAGTATCGATATCAAGCTCTAAAGAGGATTTTCCATCTAACAAACACGCCTGCGAGTGCACATCGGAGGCCCTCTCAGATCTCTGTGATCAGGTCCGGGGATGCTCTCAGCCCCAGCAAGGGACTTACAGCATGAGTTCAGAGACCGCCGCGGCTCAGCCGCCGGTACTGATCCCATCAATGCGCAGCCCGCGGTTGCCCTCAAACGCTGGCTCATGCCGCAGACTCTCAATAGACATGCGAGTTGGTACGGTTGTGCTCTTCAGCGTTGCAATCGAACTAAATTAATTTCCAGTAAACAACGTAATTTGTATTGAATTGGAAAATGGGTTGAGATTTTTCCTCAGCTCCAGAAATAGAATCAATGATTAAAACCTTACCTTTCGTCACGACTATTACAACATCACGATATTTAAACAAAACAAACATCGGCATCTAAGGATGCTTTTTTCCAATCAACCCTGATACATATCACCTTGGACATTGGTTTTTCAAATGCCTTATAACTAACACCAGGATGCCATGACGGTTCCCCTGGTCATAACCGGTACCCATTTCAGACACCTGGGTAGAGTGGGGTATTGTGCTTTTACCTGTACCCAACGGAAAAAGGCGCCACACAACGCCGGAAGTCGAACCATCCACACCTTCACGGAGGGGCGGGTTCTTTAACCACTCCGCTACGACGAGCACATGCCATTGGTGAGAATCAACATGTTCAGTAATTATTACGATTTTCGATGGATAAAAACATTGTGTTAAGGGAAATCAACGTGTCCAGTAATCGTGGAGCGCGCTTTTGTGAATTGAGGGTAAGAGCCACATCGGAATGTAGGGTCTCTCACTTGCGGCAAGCTCGCCATCTTACTTAACCAAAATATGGCCGGGTGGCTTTGAAATCAAGAATCTAGCTGTAGCGCTGTTGAATAAGCGAGTTAACATTCCCTTGCAGTTAAGTATAGACTGTTGAATTGTGATCCACTTCTCGCTAAGCGGTGCAAAATGTAGAACGTGATAAAATACCGTGGACTGGAAGAAAGTTTTCAAGCAAGAGTTTATCAAAATTCAAACTTTTCTCTATGCATTTACATGACCAATTAGACGTATGGTTCATGCAACTGTTAATCAATTGCTAATAGTGCAGAAATGCATCTGCCACCGAACAAATATTTCAACTTATTTTTGAGGAATCTCAAACATTGCATTTAAATTTTAACTCTCCTAATCTTGATAATTTACTTTTTAAGAAATCCATTTAGTGGACCAAATTTTCATTGTATTGACTCGCCTCATTTAAGCCATTACCTCCCAAATAATATTGGTATGATAACCATGAGACATTTAAAAAATGAGAATCTGCATTTTAACCACACGATGAATTCATTTTGACAAAGGGACCATGGAAAAGAAATTAATTTTGCCTAAGTGAGTATAATAATGAAATTAAATGAAAAAATTCCAGGATATTTGTAGGGAGTGCGCTGGCATGTTCTTTTTATTCTCTGATCTTGAAAACGACGAGGACTAAGGAGCAGAGCCTGTAAAGGCTATTTTATTAATATAGTCACTGGCTCGTGCGTGCAGCATGCATTAAGGATCATCCATCACAACTAACACTACATATCTACTCCACATGAAAACTTCGCGTACACTGACAGTTGTAGCAGGTGTCCCAAACAGGCAACTGCGGTTGCTTCATTCTTTTGAAACACTGCATTCTTGCGTTCTTTTTTGAAACACTGTTTAAGAACCCTGCAACGACAATTAAACACTGTCGAAGCACCCTACGCCAACAATTAAACACTGTTTAAGCACCCTGCGCCAACAATTAAACACTGTTTAAGCACTCTGCGCCAACAATAATTTTATTTCGTGAAACTTTTTTTAGAAAACGTAAGGGTATACTCTTACGATATTTTTTCACTTTTTCAGTCAATGTTTCAAAAATCAACGAAGCTCTTTGACAACTTCAATACTTGGGTGTACATCAGGAAAAACTTTTCATTTGACCAGAAATTCCTCTAAATATCTCCTAAACGTCTTATGAAAAATTCTTTGAGCCAAAGGCAAGTTGAATTTCGGGTTTTCCTAGGGCGAATCAAGCTGAGAATATCGTTTTCCAACTCTCTGAACATTTCCAGTGAGAAATCAAAGTATTTCTGACAATTTTATTTCCTACTCGGGTGTACATCAGGAAAAACTACTTATTTGACCAGAAATAATTAAACACTGTTTAAGCACTCTGCGCCAACAATTAAACACTGTTTAAGCACCCTGCGCCAACAATTAAACACTGTTTAAGCACCCTGCACCAACAATTAAACACTGTTTAAGCACCCTGCACCAACAATTAAACACTGTTTAAGCACCCTGCGCCAACAATTCAACACTATTTAAGCACCCTACGCCAACAAGTAAACACTGTTCAAGCACCCTACGCCAACAATTAAATACTGTTTAAGCCCCGCGTGATTGGTACTTAAAAAAATGGTAGTTCGCGAAATGCTGTTTGTGCGCGTATGCGAAAAGTCAATCTCGATCTCAACAGGAGTGAAATTTTTTAAACTTAAAATCAGTAATATTAATAACCTAACTTTGAGCGATAAAATGTTTCTTTGTAAGTGAAATATCATTAAATATTCAATTATATGTAGTGCGATGTGTTTTCAAAAATAATTTACAAAATCAGGCCAATGAAAACGTGTCGAACTAATAAGTTAAGGGGGCTAGGCTTCATAATCAAGTAAATAATTAAACATTTAATGACTAAAATTTCCCCCAAACAAATAATTTTTTAAACAAATAAGTTCAATCATTGTCCATGGCAACGAATGGTTCCGTGAAGAGGTTATCCTTTCTAATAGTCTAAATTGATTTCTGTCATGGACCTGGGTGAGTTCAAAAAAAGTTATTTGAATACATATCATCCCGATTATGTGAACTTCATTGACAGTTTCTGTGAGATGATGATTTGTATAAATAGTGGTACGTTGATCCGCACTCAAATGAGAGACGGGAATAATAAATACAATGCGGTTCATATTTTCTGGAGGAGAATGTTTGTTAATATTGCGGAGGGTATACATCTGTATCGTAATAGGAGGTGTGCAGCAATCGTGAAAGAATAAACCATTCACAAAAGTTGTCGTCCTTGAAAATTTCAAAGATTCTGTACATCGCATCCAGTGTTCACATCGAGGACTGATGTCGAAATGTTAAATTTTGGAATGAACGTCTAAATAAGGCCGTCGGAATGTGAAAATTTTTGTGAATAAGAGGCCAGTATTGTGTCCCTTGTAATCTAAAATGTGTTTTGTTATTCTACATGATAAAATGTTCTAGGAATCATTGAGCAAAATTCTGCGATCCTAGAATCCCATGTTTCTGTAGTTGATGACAGTAATTGCAAAACAAAGCAAATTCGTCTGCCAATCTTAGGGTTCCAGCAGTGTTATTGAGTAATGTAGATCACATTCTAAATGCTAGTTCTCTGCATAGCAAATGTGTTGTAGGGTGAAATACGTGTGAGCTCATTTTTGGGAAGTCACTTAAAGCATTTTGATGTCCCAAATATGAGATTTAATATACAGGTTCTCTCTTCGGCATCACATGAATCCCTCAGAAATACGTATTTGAAATAGTAAGTCAGTCTGGGATCAAAACTTGATGATTACTCGTCATAATTCTTGTTTTTTACCACCTATTGTAGTGTATTTTTAGTGTTAATGCTGTGTCTTACATTACTCTCGTACGTGTGGTCGCAATATCATTTACATTTTCGAGCGTAGGTGTGCCATTCCTCCAATCCGAGATTCCCTTGCTAATGTACGTTAGAGAGAGGTACACTCATTTCGTGAAAAAAATGTTGACCCATCTTTCCGTGTCACCTACGATGACGTCGGGCTTTTATTATTCAGAAAACTTATACTACTTGACCACTTCGCCTGGCGTGCGGAACTCCGGAGTCGCTCGTCACAGTGGGATGCACGGCGCAGTTACAACGAGGCGCGCCAGTATCATCCTGGCGGTAAATCCTGTGTCAAACAACCTAAGTCACGTGTTCGTATAGACCAGAGGATCCCAATCTGGGGTACATGTACCCTTAGGGGTAAATTTGCTCATTTGAAGGGGTACATTTGATGTGAACAAAATAAATAAAAAATATTTATATTGGTTATTTCTAAATATTTATATATATACGAGTATAACAAAATCCTTTTTTTCAAATATCAATATACATTGGGGTACATGCCCAACTGTCGAAATGCTGAAGGGGGACAAGGCCAGGGAAAGATTGAGAACTTCTTGTATAGACCATTTCGCTCTACCAACCCAAGCCGATAAGTCTCCCAACGAGGGTAAGACCTGGACCTTCTATCATAACATAAGCTAAGTTCATTTCCTTCGGTTCATTTTCTTTGTTTCTGTGTCATGGCAAATATCTATGAATTTGAATCTTATATTTTAATGATAATAAAAAATCGGAACATTTAGGTGCATTCACTATTCTTTCTAGGAATGTCACACCAGTGTTAGTTTTGGATGTGTCATTTATCTTAATTATTGAACTGAAGAAAATTTGGATGGAGAGCTGATTACTGCAAGAAAAAAAAGAGCGACCAAACCATTTACAAGGAGATAAATTAAAAAATCCATTTATCAAAAAAGGGCCTTCAGCATAATTCCAAATAACTTTGAAAAGGTTTGGAATAAGGATTTACATTACATTTCGACTCGCTTTCTCCAGCTAAATAATTATCCGACAGCATGAAAATAACAATCTTACATAAACGAAATTCTAGAAATTCATACAGAAGAAAACTAATTCAAACGAAACTGTGAGTTAAGCTCAGTATTGCACTACTAAGTTCAGTAACTAATAAACTTTGTGTTGCATCACTCTTCCGGTGCGTTACAAACAAATCTACACGAAAATTTACGTCTAAACTTCCGCGTAAAAGTTCCATTCCAAATTTAGGCACAAATTTTCAAGAAAGTGCATGACAGTCATGAAAGTCCACATCTAAAACTGAGAATCCCAAGGAATAATGAAGTTATCATGAATCCGTTAGCACCAGTCACATTTTCATATTCGGACTGCCATCATGCTAACAGGGACATTGTATTTGGCGTAGAATGCTGCCAACAAAGCGGTGCACTAACACTGCTCATAATTTTTCTATTACACAGCACGAAAAAAGGTTAGTGTTGCCTAGCTTCTCGCTTTAATTTCGTCATCGTGTGAGATGTTCGGCGTAAATCAGCATAAGACGAGGTACCTGGTGTTTATAAGTTTCGTTCAATTAAAAAAGAAATCGCTATGTTGTTACTCGAATTTCATATTGAAGTGAGGAAAGAGTTTTTTATGGAAAATTCTCTGATTACTTCTCCACGAAAATATTCTTCTTATTTGCAAAGTGAATGTTAAAAATTATTCGTATGTTTAATCGCTATGTTGTTCAACGAATGCAAATCAAATGAGAAAAAATCAATGGAAAAGTGAACTTATATCAAAGAAATGACCATGAACCAACCCTCAATGATAATAACATATTTTTCGTTTGGTGTCTCTTTTATGCTCACACACGCGAAGGAAAACTCAAAATTGAGGTGCGGTGGCTGTTTTCCTACGTAGGATTTTTGCAAACTGCTTGACATGGCTCGTCGACGTGGTGACCAAGCTGTTACCTATATCAAACTCACGTCAAACCAATTAGTAGTGGGGTGTTTATCTCATGACATTTGGTTGGATATCTTAATCATGTCACACCAGCTGCTGGGTGGACATCTAACTCAGGTCACACCAGCTGCCGAGTGGAAATCAAACTCATGTCTCACCAGCTGCTGGGTGGATATCTAACTCATGTCACACCAGCTGCTGGGTGGACATCTTAATCATGTCACACCAGCTGCTATGTGGACATCTAACTCGTGACATGCCAGCTGCTGGGTGTTAATTTGCAAGTGTTCCCTACTAGTCTTGGGAAGGTTACATCAAAAGTCTTTCCTGCTTTCATTTTTCAGCTGAAAATTGAGTTGAAATTCAAAATAAACAATTTTTTTAAACTGTTTGTTTTCGACATATTACTCACAGATGCATCGCATTCAAAGAATTTTCAAATTAGAATAACGTGTAAGTGAGAACAATGTGTAAATGGGAAAATAATTATGGCTGGTTCTTTCCGTGTGAAACTTTGCCAAGCTGGGAGATGTTTTTCTCAAAACTCCCCGCTAGTTATTCTTGTCGTTCCTCATCGCTGTTATTCTAGCAACAACTACCTAGTATTTAGTGGCATTGACACAATGACACAATAACGGCAACATTCCTTTAACGGTAATTACGGACGCAATACCGATAATTTTTTTTAAAGAAATACGGAAATTAAAACATTGCATCCCCTCGATGAAAATAAGAATGTTGTAAAACTTCTGGCGCGTATTTCATGAGATACACCCTTCAACTGGTTGGTGATGTGAATTTACTTTTGCTCTTTTTTCGTTTCACAATTCATTCTCTGAAAAGCAAATTTGTATGCATTATTAATTTTTACCATACTGGCGACAACGATGGTCTACATTACTGAACTTGCGATGGGCAGTCAATAATGCAGTCATCTATATTTTCACAATTACAAAATATATGCAAAAATTTTTGCCGTGAGTATTGTGAAATATGAAAAAAAGATTTTTTTACTTGAGTTGAAGGAGCTTCTGCTTTCGCTCAAGCTTGATATCAGCAGAAGGAAACTAAGACTAAACTGGATGCGACATGCGGTGCATGTCGCGCCCAGTTTAGTCTTTTGTCTCCAGTTTAGTCTTCAGTCACATAGTACACAAAATGAATGCGTTCAGCAGGCAAGCGTTCACTTGAATACTTTTGACGTGTTGTGTTTGGAAAAAAAGTGCTGCGGAGAAAATGGAAGAAACTTCTCGCAGCAATTTCGTTGCGCTTGTATGCTGCTCTTCGATCTGAAAATATTTAGAATTATTTTCTCTGATGAGCACGATGAGCAGAAGTGAAAAGTTTATCATTAAAATTTCCAAGGGTTGTCGACACCTAAAAACATGAGGATAAGGCAGAGTACTTATGTATGCCAGTCTTCAGCCCTTTACTTTGTTGAGAATATTGCCCTCATTTTACAAGCACAGCACTACATCTTCATTAGCTCTGGAAACACCATGAGTAATTGCGGCAGCCGAAGTGAAGCAAGAAACTGCATAGACACCTACCTTTTTTCTTAAGCCCTTCAGATTCAAAAAGTTTTAATTTTGTTCACTTTTTTTGATGAAGTGACGGAATGAAAATCTGAGCTTACCTCGGCACCTAGAAAACATTTATTATAATCAATTGGTCAAAAAATGAAATACATACTATACAGAATTTGTATCTCTTGTTTCATATTAATCATTGAATTATTCACAAAACGTCTGCACAACAATCGATGAAAAATAAAAAAATGATTCAGCTTGAGGACATTCGGGGAAATATATGTCCCACTCACCTCGGGTAGTCTAATTCTATATTGCATCAGTGTTATCGACAAAGGATCATCTCGTGTTGGAGTGAGACTTTTATCGGAGAAGAGAAAAGAAGATCAAATGAGTGCGCAAAAGAGACACCAAGCTTTACTTTTACATTAAAATGATACTACTTCCAAAACGTTGGAAAACATCTGGTGAAAACTTTCACGTATCTTTGCTGTCTTGTTGAACTTTCCCTGTATTTCACGCAACAGGAAAATACTGTACATCATTAGGAGTTTGGAAAACATAGCTTCATTATACAAACCATGAGAACACAATAATTTTAAATGTAAAAGTCTTTTCCGATAATACGCATTCCTAAAATCCTAAAGCAAATCTCGCAATTCAAATTCCGAATAGAGAATCAGGTGCTGCCAGCCAAATCTCATTTATACTTGCTGTTTAAAGAGAGTTCGCACACCGTTATCGAAACATTTCTACGTCTGTTCATAAAAAAGAATTAAAAAGCAAAACTGGAAGACGGGTATACTGCTTTATTTTATGACCTTGATACGACGAGAAAAACATGGAAAATAACGTATAAATGTAAACTTCATTACAAAAGCATCTCATGACTCGTTAATATGTCGATGAATGACTTTAGTAACAAGGGACGTTCAAAAGAATGGGAAAGAGACTAAATATTCTCCGAACCATTTAGTGACATTCATTTTTTACATGCATTTCGACGTTGAAATCCTCTTCCCGGTCTTGGAAAAGCCTCGCTCTCAGGTTGTAGCGGCGTTTCTCAGCGCCGACATGTCCTCATTTTCGAGCTTCATCCCTCGTTAGCCTGGTTCGGATCAGAACAATCTAATTATCGACCGAAGTCACTCCGGCTTTTTGGGTACCTTCGCTTCGCAAGCGCTTTATGCAGTTAGCGCAAATTTTATGCACTTAGGGAATAATTTTTTGACGGGTGTCTCGTTAGGGGAAGACTCTTGATGGGCGTGTCATGCAATTTACTCCTTGATGAGATTCTTCCGCCTTTTTGTTTTGAAGTTCATTATGAAAAGTTAGGCGGATGAGGAGCACAGAGCGGAGGGCGATCTTCTCCTGCTGTGTAGAGCTCGCCTCACTATTTTGGGGCACATTATTGGTGGCATGATGAGCGTGCCAGCTTGCTGCGAGGCTCACGAGAATGCCAGAAAACGATGCGGCATCGGAAAAATACAAGACTTGTTTAACTTTCAGTAACAGACATTTTTTATTAAGACTAGCATAAATATATCGAACAATTATGATACGGAATTTTTAGTGCTTGCAATCTTAGCGTGTAATGTTGGTATATGAATTATCAACGTTGGATTACCAACGTTTTGATGCAAGCAGCATCCAACGTTTAATTTAGTTGTGAGCTTGATTCATGACCGTAAAACACTGAATGGTTCAAAGCAAGGGAGAAACTGACCACGACAGCTGAGTCACCTACCAAGTTAAAAGGCGTCGTCGGCATTCACGCAGGCTAGCGCAGCGAGGCTCGCACAGCACATTTCAGCGCAATAACGTTCAGGGGGGCATGTCGCCGCTGTTTTTTAGACAGCATTGCATTGAATAATTATCAGACGAACAATTGAACCAGTCATCTGGTATGTTAATAGCTCATGGTGTATTTTTTTCATTTAACAATCCTAGCACTCCCAAATAATCAGAGCTTAGGTCGCAAGAGCTTTGCATTAAATTTAGAGTTGAGCTGAACTGAACAGGAAAGAAGGTGTAATTAATAATCTGATAACCAAACCAGTTTTTTTTTTTATTAATATCAACAATTTTTTGGGCCATTATCCGTACACCACAGAAGAGTTCCTAACACAACTTGGTATGGTGCTGCGTAAGTGTTTTGTAAAACCCATAAAAAGGTATATCGAGATTAAAATCTACAAATGCTTCTTTATTAACCCAAAATGAAGATGAGTTCACATTGCGTAAGTGATTTCCCAGCTGCAGTGAGCGATCTGTTTTTATAATGAAAGCTTGTGTTGCCAAATTGGCTTTTTCGGTTGAAATTCTTGAATTTTATCCATAAAAAAGACAAAATTTATAATTTTAGCCGTAAAAAATGGCCCCCTGACGTCTCAACTTCATGACGAGATGTTATTCAATTTTTAGGTCGAGCGATCGAAATTCGAGGAAAAACCTACCCACCAGTTTGACTGATTTTCTTGTGAGGTGATATTTTGTCGAATTTTCAGCATGGTTTTACAAAGAATTCTACCACACCCTTGACCTTTTTTCGTCTGATTATGAATATTTTTTACCCTCGTTTCTCAGTAAGACATTCAATGTTTACTTGTTTTTGCATTCGCAAGGCATTTATTACATTGATTTAGCAATTTTACCCGAGAAATTGGAATCTTAAGACTTATGTACATATCAAAACGTGTTCAAGGATACCTCTCAGAGAGGGCCCAGTTTCTTGAGTTCACTGGTATTAGATCAAATGTTCCACTTGTCGTTAGAGTGATGCCCCAAGGTTCAGTGCTGGGTGTTTTGCTTTTTGAAATTTTCATCAATAACAGCAGCTATTTTTATTAATCTTGACGACATTTTGTTTGCAGGTGATGCAGTGTTTTTTTCAACTGGCAGTGTTCTCAATTATGAGTACAGTGCAAGTTTCGCATTGTGCTCAATGTACTTTTCCAGCTCTTATGGCTTGACAGATGAATTTTCAATATTCCTTCAGATACTTTCTAAGTGCATATTATTTTATTATGTAACCCGATAACTTTGGCACACCTGTGGGCCTATGAGTTATACTTTTTATGGCATGGAAGCATAAGGTTGTTGAGATTTTCTCATTTCAAAATTATTGCTGTGATTCTATTTCCCGAGTTCTACAGAACACATAAATGCAATGTCTCAGTATTGATGAGACGTTGCAGCATTGCTGTGGTACACAGCATCAGACATGGGTGAGTGGTATTTTAGGGTTCGAATACCCGAAACAAATATTGAGCGATTTTTCCTTCAAAATGAACATTTTTAATTAATGAATAACCTCTGAACTGTAAGCGTAAAAGTTAATAAATTCGGCGCAATGTTGACTTACTCATTCATTCTAGTACTGCAGCATATTTTTACATACGAGTTAGTTAAACAAACAAAAATATGAATGAATAAGTGAATAGTATTGTTTCGAGGCACACAAACACAGAACGTGAACCTAAGTTAAGAAATTGCTCATAATCATTTGATGTAAAATGCAAAATTTACTGGTGCTTCAAATGCTTCATATTTTGGGACGACTGTTGAGAAAGCAAGAAACATCAGCCACAAAAATGAATCAGCGATTAAATTGAATCTTATTTTAATCATTGACTTTCTACAAATAAAAAAATCTTGGAATCTTGAACAAAACGGTTGTTTAAAAATGCAGGATGCCAAACTGATTTAGACTGTGGACGCGAACGTTACCCTGAAGTGCTTGTACCGCCTTGGAATTTATGTTCCCTCGTTGTGAGAGATAAAACTTTCAATAAGTTAGAGTGGAGGTCGTCCCTCAGTCCCTCCATCAATGGCTCCCTTCACCCTCATGTCGATAACTTGACGACTGGAACAACATGTCGTTTACGGGAGCTTGGCGGAGCTTTATTCGAGATCCTTTGTTGCGGCTGAAGAACGGAACTTATGTGTATTACCAGGGCAGTCATTGGAGCCTCTTCCCATGCAAACATGCGGGCATGAAACCCTCGGCACCCACTGTGTATGCTAAGCAATCCCTAGTAACGTCTTGCGATTTTGCCCAGCGATGAGGCGGTTTTCTTCACTACAGCAAGAGGAACCCGCGACAATGCCAGGGTCTATTGATGACCATGCTGTAGGCTGCGACCAGTCATAGAAGCTGGTAATAGCTTATTTTCTCACGTAGAAGCTACTAAAGAGTTTCAACGTGAAACTAGTTCTGGCACACATTTTTAATTAATCGTCCACAAGGTAAGGCAACTTCTCCAATGGCAATTATTCCCAGTATCTGCATATAGTTGAAATTACAATGTATGTTGCATCAGAAGTGCATCATAAAATGTACAGCAACTTTTGTTTGTATTGCTTAAACGTATGCTAGCGGGAGACTTTGATCAATTCGTATTCAATGGTTTAAAATCACTTAGGAACTCAGCGCTATTTGTGGTTTTCTGAATCCTACCGTACATTTTTATGTGCACATTTGTTATGTTTTGGGTCTTGGTAATTACTATGATAAATTTTAAAGAACTTATAAACCCGTCGCTAAACTAGAGTGGTCACTGCTTCATCGTTTACACCAGTCATTTTTACTCATCAATCGAGCTACACATTGCGATGTGTCTCATAGGAAATTGTAAGAACAATGTGACTTTCAGGATAACCAGCCTCAATGTTTCAATAACCTCAATGTATTAAGTAGCTCAACCAAGTTTGTCTGTCTTTCAATACCCAGTTTTTCTTCCGAAAAACCAAAGGCTAAATTTAGAACTGTTCCAATTTAGGCCTTTAAAATATGTTTCTTTCAACACCTCAGTTATTTACTTTCGAAGTAGCAACGCCCTAAGACTGCTAGAAATATGTAGTGACTGCAGAAAATTTATGCCTGGAAAACATTCGACATCACATGGTCAACTTATCGAAAACGAAACCTCTCACTGAATCTTAAACGTGAGTGTAAATATAACACTATTAATGAATGTTTTTTTATCTTATTAACCCCGCTTTTATTATATATCAATGAATGTCTTACAAACACGAGTTTATAAGTGTAATTTTTCCAAATAGCTGAATAATTGAACACGCAGCTATACTTTCTCTCATAGCAAAGAAGGAAAAAATGAACTGTGTGAAATACAAGGCGTCCATAAATCGTGGTGCAATTTGAAATTATTGTAGCTTTGAAAATACACATGATAGAAATAATCTGTGAAATGAATTAGAAAATATACAGTATCTAGTTTACTCGTGGTTAGTTGACATTTTGTCAGAAAACATTTTGTATAACATTATAGGCTTTGAATCTTGTCTATCAAAAAAACTTATGACCCATTGTTTCAACGGAGGAGGTGGTCCATTTTCTTGGTCTCCACGTTCCCCAGATTTAACTCCTTTAGATCATATTTTAATAGGTCATGTGAAAACAAGAGAATACGCAACAAGACCTCGTTCACTGAGAGACTTGAAAGGTAAAATAACTGCTGTTCTCTCAGACATTATTGCCGACCAGCTGGCAAAAGTTTTTAATGAACTTAAAAATCGTGTTATCCTATGCATAGCTAATGATGGCGGACATGTAGAAACTTAAGAAGGCTGCGTAAATAAATTTAAAATCTAATTTCTTTGTATCTAATGCCTTTTACATATTGTTTCTACCATGTACAGTTTTAAATCTACAGTAATTTCCAATTTCACCAAGCCTTTATGGACACCCTGTACATTCTTTTTATGTAAATGGTCACAATTAATGAAAAAGATAACTTCCATATTCGTTTCAAAATTACAGTTGAAAATTTAAAATGAAAAATTTCATTCTGTTTGATGGCTTCTTCAGCAAGGAAATAGAAATTTCCCGCTCAATCCAACATAAAATTGAATAAGTGTAAAAGATTTCTCACCACGATAGAAATTTTTTGCTTCAACATCCAGTAAATTATGAAACAATTCGTTTCATTAATAAAACAAGCATTCTCCTCAGACATCGCTCAATCGTTGATTGCTCATTTTAGCGAGCCCAGTAGCATATAGATTTGAACCTAAGATTTTAAGGACACAATCCTACGTTCTTTGAAACAAGTATTTCTTCTGCGCCATTGAAGAAGATGTTGATGGTTATATTATTTTCAAATATCATGTTTATTTACGATAACAGCATGGGCGTAAATAAGATTTTTCGTGAATCGGTTAGGCCAATATCTAGTGAACCACACAAAGTGTTATATTCTCACGATATAACTGCCCTACATCTATAATTATGAAGGAATCGCTACGAGGAATACTGAAATGCTACGTCGGGCCAACGACTTTCATCTCCACGAAAAGAACCGTACTTGAAGATAAACTCTCGCGGATAAGCACAACTTCGAAGCCACTCCACAATCTGCCTCTCGTGCCATTTCACGATACATCGCCTACAACATCTTCTACCACCAAACATCGCCAGTCGACGCGACGCCTTACCATCACCACCAGCTTCCCTCTTCACATCACCACCACGACGTAACCGAGGGATCACAACTTCGAGTTATCGGATACCACTTTCTTATTCCTCTATCACAATGTACTTCTTGTATTTGAAATCTTAATCATCCAGGATATTATTAATTGCTATAGATAGAATGCGGGATCCTAATTAATGTTCATCACTATCGTGGGCTTTTCACTTATTAGCAATTAACTGCTGTTCTACCACGTCTGTCCCTAACGTGTTTGTTCGCTAACGTAGGGAGACGCGCAGGCAGTCCCTCAAGCGGGGTGGGCAACGGGGAGTCTTACGAGGGCAGTCTAACGTGGGGGCTCGTCAAAGGCAGTCAAGGCACTTAGATATTGAAGAGAAACGATACAAAATCATTTAAGCCTATTGGTGTCTTCCTCTGCGGTTCATCGCCTATGGCGATGGACCCGCTTTGTTTTGAACGATCGTAAAAGTGACAATTAACTATATTAACTGGAGATTCGACTTATTCTAATAAATAGTAAATCCTGATAGTAAAAGCAACCAGCCTCTCGTACTTACTTCAGCAACGCCAAACTGGATCCCGCAGATAAGTTAAACATATTTACTATGTGTCTAACCAGCTTCTCCCTCAGCAGCATTGTGATATGATAGATGTCAGCGTCAATCGCGAACCTTTGTAATCTTTCGTGTCTTTAATTTCCTTATAAGTTAGGAAGAGGTGGCGATGAAAAGAGATGATGATGAAGAGATGAGGATGATAATATAATGATAAAATGCACATGAATAATAGCCTTCAGCTCTGACCTCACGCTTACCGAAGAACAAAGATTATCAATTAATTATGATGACCGTTATTGATAAATATTTACTATAAATATTATTTGCCCAAATATCGGGCTGGTGGCAGCTAAAAACATACTCTACCATGATTAATAAAGAATAAAAAATATATGAATGTGACGAATAGTAATGTCACTACAATTAATAAAGAAAAAGAACATACATTACGATGACAGCAGCGTGCGGAAACTACGAACAAAACAATGATGGCGACTCGATGAAATAATCTACACCAAAGATCAAAACACAAAGCGTGATTTAGTGTTTTTGCAGAGGGGTTATACGATTGTAAAATTATGCGAACCTAAATAAATTAGACCATTATATATTTCAGAGTTTAAGTTACACACTAATTTTACAGAGTAGCTGTGAAAGAAAGCTGTTGAGCTTCAACTGTTCTCTGCTTGTAAAAGCTCTATAAAAGTACATATGATTAAATAAAGCTTGTTAGACACCACAAACTTGTGTGTACTTAGTTTTTCGAGTCAAGCTGTGACCAAACGCGTGCTCCACACAAAAGAATAACTTTCTCTAATATGCAGCTGTGCTATTACACTGAGAAAAATTTTGTCGCAAAAGCGGCACACTTCTGTGTGTCAAGTTGTCGCAAAACCGGCACACAAAAGTGTGTCAACAAAATACATGATTAGCCTATGTATTTTGACACACTTTTGTGTATCATGGGCTTATACGACACACTTAAGTGTGCCAAACATGACACACTTACATTAGTCTATTTTATTTCTCATAAATATTTCACTTTTTTAAACTAGCAACTAATTACACTGATATACAGACAATGTCCAAGAATTAGAAGAAAAATAAGCGATGATATTAAGGATTTTTTGAGGAGAATTGTTCTCCAATAACAAAATTCAAACACAGTTCAGTTTTCTACAAAAAATGTTGAGCCATTTGAAACGTGACAAAGTGTTTCAAGTCTCTCAACCGCTTTAATACGTGGCCAAAGGAAATATTTCGATGTGTATCAAAATATTTCTGAATAACCGTTTGACACACTCAGGTGTGTCAATATTTCTCTCAGTGTTCTTACAAAAATAACTTCGTTTTCCAGACTTCATCTAGGTATGTACGGCAATGCAAATTTCATAAACGAACGCTTTCAGATTCGACCATAGGCATTCAAAATTTATCATAAATACTTATTTAAAAACAAACTCTGACATCATCGGTTCGATCTTCAAGATCAAAACAGAGTTACCTCGATTTATAAGCACGTTGTCGCTTTGTTTGAGCATAGCTACTGAATCACAGACGATGAGCAAACTATTTTAGGTTTTGAAATCTTCACATCAACTGAAATCAGTTTTATTACTGTTTTTAATCGAAAATAAGATTTTTAATCTGTATCTTCACTATGCACTCCGATAATAAATAATTAATTTGATTAGCAGACTTTCGCAACACTTTTTAAGTTTAAATCTGTGGGATTTCTGTGTGGACTTCAGGAAATACATGGCGTTGTAAAGTTGAGTCGGAGTATCAATTTTAGAAAGAATTTGACACCGTCCACACAGCATGAGGTACAGTATCAGTCGAATGGCATTCACCACCTTGAAATTTTCTGAACAAAATTAGCGGAGTCAAAAATGTACATAAAAGTCAAGTTTTAAGCGCTAGTTGCTCCTTTCATCGATTGATCAAATTTTTCCGTTCGCAAATTTCTTCCACAATCTGGAATTTAATTTTAACGAACTGCTCCTCAACGCTCTGACGCAGTAGGGGCAAACTCAGGTGACATCGTGATATTCTAGTCCATTGATTCAGATTTTCTTTGATGCTGAACAAAAATGTAGCCTTTGCTTGGTATTGGAGCCAACATCAAAACCTTCCTTTTTCATTTCGTTCCATTCGGTGAACTCGCAGCATTTTCTAGCTCCTGGCTGAGTATTCGGAAAAAGAGGCGCTTCTCAGACTTGTAATGGACTACTCTCGTTTGATTGAATATCTCAGTCCATGCAAAACTTTCACAACTGGTTCATTTGACAGCCATAATTCCCATGGTAGTCTGAGTAAGCAGCAATCAAAAATGAAATGAATCGAACAATGTTACTGATGCGAATGAAAGCACTTCATTCCAAATCGTCCTGAATAGAACATTATTGTGTTGCAGAATAATTTAGGCGACCTTCTTACAGATAGCCACAATTAGCGTCATGATCAACTCAAATGAAATGAATAGAGGTTGTGTTGTCACGGCCGGAACTGAGCTCTGTTTTATTAACAGAATAATTACCAATGAAAGAAATACGACTTTCTGTGCAACAAAAGACGTCATCCATGTCAAAAAGAAATTATTAATCGTACTTCTGTCAAACACAGAAAACCTTGAAAGAAGAACACCATTTTTGTACAGAAAACCTTGAGTCCTGATGCATGAAAATAAAACAAATCTCTGTAACAAGAGTAACTTTAAATGTACAAAATTTATTTGTATGTATTTTTAAGAGATCTCATTTGTGACATTTCGTCTCGGGGACGCTGGCGCACGCTGCGTTGTTACCTGTAATGCTTGTTCCATATTTTTCTGCGCTTTTTTTATTTTATCTGTAGAGTATAGAGTTGATTATCCACAGAGTTGGCGCGGTTGTGTTGGCTGGAAAAATTATTTACATTAGCATTAATTTAAATACGATAATTAGCTAAATTGGTTCTTTTGTTTGAGTATTTAGTCATTTATTTTCGTATTGTGTGTATAGTTCACTGTCCAAATTGAAGACGAAGTAAACCGTTTATCCTAAATAACTAAGTTTATGGAGAGTGTGTTCTATGTAGGGTGTTCGAAAACTAATGGTACAAACTTTGACAGCCAATATAAAAATGAAATAATTATGACTTTCCCGGGAAAATATAAAATCTAAACATTCATCAATTTCAAGACATAAAATCTTAAAGGTTTTGGGTCTATGAACAGATTTTCTAGTCTCAGCATGATCTTAGATCCTCAAATAATGGGAATATTTGTTCAATTTTATGATCGTCTGCAATCATTAAACATTGTAAAATTGCTCCGACGATATGCAACGCTCAATTAATTTTTAAGGGACAGATATGCACATGACAGAAGATGCTGCTTATGGCAATGCTTCATAAGCTATTAGACTGCATCCAGAGCAGTTTTCCAATCATCATTTGTCTGAACATTGCGTTTTCACAAGGTTACATCAACGGTTACGAGACACTGACCGTGTTCAGGTAAATAGAAGAGAAATGGATGGCTGTGGTGGGCTAGTTGGCGTTGAAGACGAGAAGCGGCTACGTGAACATTGCCTTAAAAACCCTCGAGCAGGCGGCACCCGAGCTACGGCTCATGCACTTAGAATGTGTTATCACTCAATAGTATAGAAAATTCCCCCTGTTCACGACCTCTACCCGCATTATTTTCAGAGCGTACAAGAGATGCTTCCAGCCGACTTTGACTCTCGCGAACGGCTTGCACTATGGTTCATGGATGAGAGCATTGAAGATCATGAGTTTCCAAAGTTTATGAAGCCTTCCATTGATGAATATGTTATTACGCACAGTGGTGGTTTCAACTCACATCTCACACATGCGGCAAAATGAAAGCTCTCACGCAAGACATCAGAGCCACCACCAACACCTGTTCAATGTTAATAAGTGGGCGAGCATTGTTGTACCAATTTAGCTAGGTCCTATGATATTCCAACATGTCTGAGATTTAACTTGATAATATTTTGAAGCCAAGTATTGCTGACCTTTTGAACGGTCTGCCTTTGGGCATTCGACGTCAAATGTAGTGAAACGCTCAAGGAATGTGCACTGCAAGGAATCTAAGCTATACTTTTCCTAACCGACGGGTAGAACGCTTTGGCTCAGCTAGTATCCTGGCCAGCGAGGTCTCCAGATTTGACACCTGTGAACTTCTACCGCCAGGGCCACATTTAGAATTTAATTGATGAAATACCGATTGAGACATGAATGCATCGAAAGTTAGTTGACGCTGCATGACTTTTTGGGCGGATGATTCACGAAAGTTTTATCGTACCCGGGAATAGCTTCTCTGAAGTTCCACACCTGCATTGGTGTAACGGGGAATATTTTGAACACTTACATTAGTTTCAGTCCCGTAATAAAGGTTATTCAATTAAATTAAATGAGTTTCCGTCACCAACGACCGCGAGAGCTGCTTTACTGTAAGATTCGAGATTTTCAAAACGATTAATTCATAGATTTTTACCTTTTCACAAAAAAAATGTCTTTCTTTTTTGGGTATGTACATATATTTGTACATTACAGGAAGGCCACAAATGACGAAGAATCAATTTCAAAGCCAAGGCACAGCGTGCAAGTGTAAGCGAAAACTTCCCTCGATTCTTTTAGCACGGGGATCTTCTCCCGGAGTCTTCCATCGGGTTTCTGAAGTCCTGAAAGAAGGTTTTCGCTCAAAATTTCATGTCTATCTGATATTTGTGCAAAAAAGTTCCTTGGCTTCCAAACTATCTGGTCCCTAAATTTTCCAAACCCGTTCGCTACTCGCTATCCATAACTGTATCAAATTTCCACGCATTGAACGAACATCCATCAAAATTTTAAAATTATGAAATCATTTCATGGCTTTATTCAATTTTAAGAGTTTATTTACTAACGTCATTCTGGAATAAACAGTTGATATTTCCCTATCAAAATGTTTTACTGGTTCATCTACAGTGATGAGCTAGCACAGTCATTCAAAACTAACTTTGATGCAACTTAGCGCACTTCATTATTTCTCAGCACTCCATTGAGGACTGTGCCAACTATTTAGGAGTTTTGGCATGGGAACCACGTAGTCCCACTGTTACCAATATACAGAATGTTTCAGAACATGAGGTACAAAATTGCACACCAAATAGAAAAGGGCTAAATGAACACTTTTCCTGCAATGAAACTTTCCGAAAAATTTTCGGGTTTTGAGATATTAGAGGAACATTGTTATAAATGATGAAATTTAATGACACAATTATTCGCACTATATATTTTGAATTTACTTTATAAAGTTGTTAAAATGTGTTCCATCTACATCAATGCACTTTTCAAATCTTAACCTTAACGACTGCCGGATATTAGGGAACACGTCTGGCATTTCAGAAATCTCACCAGCAGCCAGTGCAACTCTGGCCACGAGATCTTCCTCAGATTCAATGGGTGTAACATAAACAGAGTTTTCTTGCTAAAACTTTTTTAACATATATTCCTAAAACTAAATTTTATTGTTGTAAGCTCTCATAGAATAGAAGCATTTGTAACGTAAATTCCAAATAAAAATTGCGAATAATTGGGTTATTAAATTTCATCCTTTAAAACAATAAACAGCTAACTTTTCCATAAACCGAATTTTTTTCAGAAAATTTTGAATAAAGAGAAAGTGTTTATTTGGCCACTTTCTACTTAGTGTGCAATTTTATACCTCTTGTTCTGAAACACCCTGCATATTTGATTTGTCATGACGAGATACTTTGCTTTGGTGGTTGTGTAGCGATTCTTCACAGGTCCTCTTCCAATAGAAGTCACAGATTCTTATTTGCAACAACCGAACACCCATCAATGTTTATTTAGGAAAAAAAACGTTCACTTTAATTGTTGCAGCTAAAATGTGGTTAAAAATGCCTTAGCATTTCTATAAACTTTTTTGAACTACCGCTTTCTGTTAAAAGCTGGCACTATCGATTACAACCTTCATCCGGAGAGTTCTTTGCAGAAAACTCCGCGCTCTGTTCTGTAAGCCCTCACATAGTTCAGATTCGTCAAACCGACAAAGATGGGCATTCACTGCAACAAATATTTCTCAGCGCACTATACCAAGAGTCGAATTTCCATTCAATTTTATTCAACAGATCTCATTTAAAAACTGAAAGCTAGCACAAACCTGTACCTACAAAGTACAAATAGCTCCGTTCTAATTAGGTGGCGCCATCTATAGTAACTAACTAAAAGAATTTCGAATACTACATCGGTCCGTATTTTGTCTGAAGTGTACGAATGACAGGATTGTTCTACTTCGAAATCATTTACATATATCCGAGTTTTTGCAAATGAATTTCAAACTTAATTCTTTCAAGCACACCAAGACGTGAAAGCAATGGCAAACTTGCTTTTTTAAAGACACTCGTTACTAGGAAAGATGAGATATGAGAAACTACTTTATAACGCCAATTATCTTTTTAGGCTTAAGAGGTTTAATCGTTTCGAGTTTTCAAGTTCTAACCACTATTTTTAAAAAAGTTGATAGCATAGGAACTCATTTGAACCGAGCATACGACAATGTTCCGTCATTTAACATTGCATTGCGAATTTCTTTTCACTTGCTATCTGTACATCGAACCTCTACCTACTTACTTTGAGTAATACTAAAATTAGAATTTATCTGAATAAAATATATAATTTAAGTCCTCCTACCTTGGCAGCTGTTAACCTATGAATGTTCATTTCTATTTCATATTTCAAGTTGTGCTTGCAAACCATTTCACTGATGATTCATTTCTCAACATTAAGACAAATTATTCAAGTTTCCATTTTCTTTTTGCCTGGAAATATTGTTGTGCACAATGTGCATCAACAAATGCTGGCTCAACAAACCGTGCATTACGTCTCAGAGAAGTGGAATTCGTCGATGTTAGTTCTAGACTTAGTGACTTAGCGTTGTCACCCTCCAATGTCCTTTAATACCGCATGTAGAGTTTCAGTACGGCATTAAAATTTCAAAGTCCAATTTTTTCATTCGGGGATCTTTCCAAAATCTAAACGAAATTAAAATTGTATAATCTCTTAATCCACGAGCTCAAATCAAGTCATAGCGATGAATAGTGTGTTCATCCTTCATTTGAGGTCGGCTAATTGCAGCTTCAATTGAGCTCAGTCGTTTGCATTTTCCATTATCACATCTGTTCTTTCCATTCTTTTTTTTCACTTGAGTTTGGCAGTTAGAGTGAGGTATTTTTTTTAATAACGGTAGTAAAAATTTATCTCAGGAGTAATTGTTTTTGAAAATTTAGCAAATTATCTTATCATTGTTTAATTTCATATTTCTGTGTATTCAGCTGTTAGTGCTGATTATGGTTCAAGGTCTGAAATGTCCATTCCAAAATTGATGAATCGCAAATTTTAAAGTGTTAAGTGCTGTTATCTTCGCCATTATTTCGTTTTGAACTCCTCGATAACCAATCCGTTTAAATTGAAAACATGAAAATGCTCTTATTTATTAATATATTGCCTTTAAGAACCTATTCCGAAAACGAATAAAATGAGGGCCTACTGCCCAAGGCCTTGAATGCTTTACCGTTTTTTTCAGTAATTCAATGAGTAATTGCTTGTGTGTGTTTAGTTGTTGTTGATAAGCGTAAATTCAAATGAGTAGAATACAGTTAGAAGTGAAGTGAAGCCTACCTAAGAAATGGCTGACCTGTGGCTGGGAAAAATTTCTTTTAATTGTGATGGGGTTGGGACCTTAACCGCCTTCAAATTAATCCCACTGGATCCTTCATTCACTACAAAAAAAATCACACTCTTAAAATGGTGTGTATATTTCCTCTCGTACTTTGCTTCATCGCTACTCTACTCTCAACACAGAATTCTTTCCTTTAGCTCTTTTAATTTAGTGAATAACCAGCAGTCAGTCACAAGGAGCCGTGTCTAGGGAAGTGGAAAGCTGGTGAACGACTTGATCTCCAGGTTTCGCCGATAAATTTTTAGATCAGATACAGTGCATGAAAAACGGGCGGTTGCATCATGATAATGCTCCTCTCCATACATCGCACCTGATCGACAATTTATTGGCGGACCAAGGAATTTCGGTCGTTCATCAGTCGAAGGAGCCTATCAGAAATTTTGCCGCCAGTGTTAGGATCGGTGAGATAATGTGTGTAGACGTAAAACTTTTTATAACATGGAATAGCGTCCGAACCCCGTCATGTGGCCCCGAACCCTGTCACAGCCAAAGGTCGGATACTTTATAGATGTGTCTCGCTAATGCACTTGTATTTAGTTTATTTTTTAGATTCATAGTCATCTTGTTTCGAGAATATTCTTAATTGGTCACTATCGCTTTAAGTGATAATTAAACATTAAAATTTCATCAAATACGTGTTTTTATAACGTATCATATGTGTGTGTGCGCGCGAGATTCACTCCTCACAATTGCATACATCTTGCAAGTAAAAACGATCATTCCAAAATGTGACTGCAATCACGTTCCAGCAACAGACTCGTGCATGCAGTGTCTGGTCATGCATAGGACAAGTAATTTACCACTGTCAGAAAATTTTCGTATTCTGGTTACGTTGTGAGGCTGAAAATTTACTCACTACCATTTCCCACATCAAGCCTATTTTCAAAGACCAAGAAAAATTTGAAGTGATTCATTTATTACTCTCATTTGTTTCTGTGTGCCACCCAATTCGCTGATTGTGTTCAAGTGAATAAAAGAACACAAATCTAGTATAAAATTATAGAGCAACTAAAATTTTCAGTTTCCCATGCAGAGAATAGTACTAAACCGAGCACAGGGGAGGAAGCTTTATGATTATGTGTAAAGCTTATATCTATATATTTAGTTGACTCCAGGCGTTGATAATTGTTCTCAACGCCAATTAAGAGGCCTAGAGAGGACGACAGCGAAGGCAACAATCCAACGCTGTTTAACAAAAGGTTTTATTGTGAGCTCTGAGCATAAGTGCACGAAAAATGCTTTGCTCAATACGATTTTAAAACAATCAATTTTCAGCGTAAGTGCGCTGACAAAAACTGGAAGAATGATGAGACACAGATTGTTTGCTTTGTTCTAATTAGACCATGGTAGAGGAAATAACGTAGGGTCATTTATATGGGGAAAATACACTTCCTCTTGTTCGGCTAGCCAATAGAAAGGCTTTATTTCAAACAATATTTCTGACGTCTTCAAAACGCTGTGACGTTAGGCCAATAGTGGAGACGGATTTAGTGGTAGCAGTGCTACGAGAAGTAATATGAGCGCTGTCATTGGTTCGTTGCCCTGACGTCAGCAAACCCACCCAGACGACGAAAAATAGACTGGTATGACCCTACCTTGTTTCTTCTACCGTGTTCAGACTCCAAACACCTGTAGCGCTATTTGGCGGTTGAAATTTTGAATAATGTTTGGATACTGTATTTTATCATTTTTGACCGGATTTGCTCACAAAGCGTAGTAAAAATGTAAAAGTACGTTTTGATGATCAATTTGAACATGAAAGTATTAGCACTCCTTCTCTACTCAGTTTTCCGTTCAAATAAAATTCCCTGCCAATGTTTTACGATGATGTTCAGTGTTACCGAAACACTGAAAATTGATTCAAATGTAATTTGAGTAATGAAAAATTTCACAGAATTTTAATGCAAACACGTAGCTTAGATACCAAACTTACTGCTCTAATCCATCCTAGCGATGCTTACTTTATAGTCCCAACTAGCAGTCTCATGTGGTAAAAAATGTGTCATCGGCTGCATGAACAGAAATGGAATTAATTAAAAACATATCTCTCCAAATGAGGTTACAAACTTTAAAAGACATATCGTTTATTTCATTTGATTGAAAAATCAGGCAATAATTCCGTTATTTTAAAAGTCTATTTTATAGATGATATTTTCATTCCGTGCAAGCCATTCAATTCATTGTTGCCTCTAGCTCGTTAACGTCACCCTCTGCCTGCATTGCACGACCGCAGCAATGCAGAACTTTGATCCAATTAGAGCGAATCTGTCTGTGCAACACACAGGGTGTTTCGTAAAAAAGCGTTGGGATTTTCAAATATTAATTACTCATGACGAATTGATCATAAATATTTGAACCAAGTCTAATTTAAAGCGTGAAAGGGGGTACTGCAATGGCGTGAAGTCTATTACACTGTAGCATGAGATCTGCCTCCAGCTAGTACTACAGCGTGAGGTTATGTTAAGTTACTAATGGAAATTTCTTTTTAAAAGCATTTAATTTAGCGATAAACTCTTAATTTGTACATCTCAAACTGCACCTGGATAGATGATATATGGCGGTACACCTCACGTTATAGCAGCACCGTGAAAGGTCTACTTTTACCAACTAAATCATTTTTACGTTCATCATAATAATTTAAAAACTGATGTACAAAAAGTAAGATTGGGTTATTTGCCCATTGCGTGAGAGGGTCTTTCGAAGCATAGTCACCAAATTCATTTGCTTAAATCGGAATGAATATAAAAAAAAAACAAAAAGAACAGGCACGCTTAAAAGTAACAATACAATTCAGTAACAATACAATTTTCAATTTCAGTCCTTATTAGTTCATTTATTCCAACCAATGGCCACCGATGCTTGCGAGACACTTTTGGCATCAGTCTCTCATTGCTCGATCGCATCGATTTCCGAATCATTTCACGGTTGTCTTTAAGCTCGTTGACATTGTGGACGATACGCTCTCGTAAATCTTGCAATTCATTTGGAGGTCTTTCATAAACTTTCTTTTCAAATAATCCGGGAGAAAGAAATCGCATGGGATCAGGCCTGGGACCACGTGTTGGCCACATTTCCAACTCTAATTTTTAGAGAACGTGTCTTTGGAGTTAGGCATGTGGTAGAATGGCCACCACGTAGTCCCGACCTGAACCTGTGCGATTTCTTTGTGTGGGGTTATTTGAAAACAAAGTTTATGAAAGAACTCCAATGACTTGCAAGATTTACGAGAGCGCATCATCCACAATGCTTACGACATTAAAGACAACCGTGAAATGTTTCGGAAATCGATGCGGTCGAGCAATGAGAGACTGATGCCAAAACTGTCTCGCAAGCAGCGGTGGCCGTTGGTTGGAATATATGAACTAATAGGGACTGGAACTGAAATTTGTGTGATTGAAAATGTTTTCCTTTTAAAACTACCTGTTTATTTATTTCTATTGCTTATTTTGACATTCTAGCTCTATTCTAGCTAATGAAGTTAGGGATTACGCTATGAAAGACCAGCTTGCGCAATGGGCAAAAAAATAATCTTACTTCTACACTAACTAACAGTGGTACCCTATAATTACGACTGAAAGAATATTTCATTGTTAAGAGTAAAGATTTCAGGCTTTAAAATTAAACTAATTTCAAGTATCTACGATTAATACTTAATGAGTAATAAAAAATTGAAAATTCCAATACTTTTTTGTGAAACACTCTGCATATGTGCAGCAACAAAGATATTTCGACATTTTCATGGTGATTGCGAAAAACAGAAAAAAAACACCATAGATTTCTAAATTTTGTTCATTTTTTAAAAATCAACAGCTTACTTTCGTTAGTTTGACCCAATAGCAGGGGCACCTTGGGGCACCTTCATTAGTTTGACACAATAGCAGGAACACCTTGGGGCGTCTTCATTAGTTTGACACAATAGCATGGGCACCTTGGAATGGATCGCGTATTCTCCCCATGGTTTATGACCGTTCCTGTCTACGAGTCAGAAATCATGCACGCGCGTGTTATTCAGCTGATATTTTGGACCATTTATTGCTAAACTTTCACAAAAAATCTGATTTTAAAAGGTTAAGCAAATCACTATCAAATGCGTGAACAATCAGACTTTCAAATTGAACAAATTTTTTGTGCTTCGGTAGAGGAAGTTATTAAACTTATTGTATCTCACACAATCGTCTATACTCTGAAGAATAACTGAAATGTTTATTTGTTTTTCTTATTTTGGAAAAGCTGATAGCACTTGCAATGAAATTTAATCATTCCATAAAGTATTTAAATTATTTAGTTTTTTCATACATTTTCATTTTTTAGAATCAATTATAAAAACATCGAAAGTAAAAGAAGTACATAACTTAGGCAGCTATAGCAAATGGAAATCAGCAGAGTGCGAGACGTTGTAGAACCGAGGACAGGGTTAACATCAATAGAGTCAATCCCAAACAACTAATGAAAAGTCCCAGCCACTAGGCTCGGAGTAAGACACTCCACACGCCCAAGGAAAAGTTTCATCAAGAGGAGCAATCCAAGATCGGTTCATTGATGAGTCCCAGCCAGCCGAACTCAGGAAAAGGCGCGGCAGGTGCCGACGGCAAAGTTTACACCAAGGGGTGAATCCAAGACAATCAATGGTGAGTATTCCAGCTGACCGGACACCAGGCAAGACGGCAGGAGGAAGCAAGTTGTGAGATCCAAGAGGAGCACAGTGCCCTCAATGACGCCCGCCTAAACTTCTCCCAGCAGCCTCACCGCAGCTGGATAAAGCAAATTAATTGGAATCTTCGATGAAATAAATTGATTCTTAAATGGGTCTTGATTATTGGGGCAAGCAACTCAACTCAAAATTTGAGCTGTAAAATCTAACTTATTCGGCTCGTACCTACCACGTACTTAGAGCCACTTATCACGTACCTATCAGAACGTAGACAACAACTTATCTTAAACTTAGACAACTCATCAGCTGGAATATCCAAAGACGATGTGAAGGTTGGCAGTTACACGACGGTCTCCAGGCCGGGCTCCAGCAGGAATTGGGGGGGAAATGCACAGATTTACATCTAGTCTGAAGAAAGAACTCGGCAACCAACTACGAATATATAACCATAACGTTTTCCAATAGTAAATAATTAAACAATTATTCAGAAGGCACCAAACACGATCTTTCATGCACTCAGTGGGCGTCCACGCATGGACACATTAATCTTATGTATTTACATAATCGAAAAAAACAAGGTCAAGTCGGTTGAAGAGAATGTTCCATGCCAAAAATTGATATACGACAGTAGTTAAGTTGCAATGCGTGAGAATATTAGAGAAAGAATAAATAACACTGCACTCTGATCTAGGCTTAGATCCATGAAACAGACGAGCCTCTTCACTTTCAAATAAACTGTATAAATTAACGGTTTGTTAATGGAATGAATTTCGTTTCTTTAGAGACGTAATTGCTTCAACATTTAGAAATGAATTAAGCATTTCAAATCGCAACTTTAATGTAACTGAACATTATAGCTCCCGCGTACAAAATTAGGGTTAAGTAAAAATAGGAAGGAAGGAAGAAGGAAAGGAAAGCAACGGTGGACATACCACAGAAGGGGAGGAATGGACATACAGTTTAGCTGCTTGTACATCAGAGACTCCGGCCTTCAATCCCGGCCACAATATGACACTTGAACCCTTCGGCACCACCGTCGTCGCTGGAGTACTTCTTATCCTCGTTAACTTGAACGATTAAAAACACAGACACTTAGGCAAAGTGAGGGTAACCACAATTATTCAAATCAAGACTGTGGAACAAGAAGTCAAAACCAGATTGTTAACCAAATGCCTCCGCACCTTCAGACACGAGCCAAGGGCACATGAATATCGCCTAGCGAGCCACTCCCGTATCCAATACACTAATGGTTGCAAGAAAAAGACTCCGCGAGAACCCCAAGTGAATCGGAGGGTAGAACTTTCACTGCGCAGCATCTGTGATATAAAAGCCAAGCTAACTGGTACACCGCGAGGTTCTCTAATTACGATGATGGCAGCTGGTGCAGAGCATGTTACTACATCGTCAGCAAAGAAAAATGATGAACGCACAGCAAATTAGACAGACGGAAGCCGATGTGTATTCAGGATAATTAAGAGTAAAGGGGGAAACATTCAAACCTTATATCGGGAAAAAATAATTTCAGTACTCAACTTTCGCTTAAAAAAAAACTCTTGAACCGGCACTGTGAAGTGCAAACAGATTTAAAAAGGTAATTGTGGCCGGGATGCTCACAATTAGAAATTGCTTAAAACAGAGTTGAATGCCATGACAAGTATTGGTGTTAAGACTTCACAACTTAAATAGCAGTACTGGCAATGTTATGTTCAGTTACATTTTTGCCTGTAAACTGCCCGAATTACTCTTGGAGAACACGGAGGAAAGGCTGCCGGCAGAACTGTGCGCAGATTAGACAATCACGGAGTTACTTCGGTGATATATTGAACGTCGTTTTAATGGAATTCAACCAAAACTTCCTCTGCCCTCCTAACAGCCTCAAATTAGCATTTCTATGTCCTTCAAGGGAAACTTCTTGCAGTGACACATCGCCGCCAGACACTGACGTGTTCCATGGTATTGATGGTTAAGCTTCTCAATACCGTACGAATAAATTGAGATTATAGTTGGTTTGAGGGCCATCGCAGTTTTAAGGACCGACTATGTACCCAGGTTACATGTAACCTGGGTACATAGTCGGTCCTGGGTACATAGTCGGTCCACCAAGCCTTTGTCACCTTAGCTAGAGCAGCAACGGCGAAGCAGATTTCGTTGTTTATGCTGGTAAAAGAATTCTTCGTTGTAACAATCACATAATAATCCACTAAAAATAAATCAAACAGATAGCTAATACATTTCACAAACAGATAGAACCGACGCTTCTGGAAAATCAAACGTTTTCAAAATTCCTCATCAAATTTCAGCTGATAGCATTATTCCTATCATCATACTTTCCTCCGAACCACAAAATAACCACGACGAAACATGCTCATGAATCCATTGTTAGTATCTGGTTCTTGGAAATCTTAAGTTTACCTGCCTGAGAAACATGAATTTCAAGGTAATTAATTAAATTTAAAACGAAAGAATAAACTGAACCATGGTTAAATGTTCGCTTTCAAAGACATAGTCAAACAGCGTTTTCTTCAGAACAGCGAGGGCTCATTTCTCCAACATACACACTGACTTTTAAAATTCTACTCTCGTGTTTGGCATATAATCCTTGTTAATAATACTTGCGGAGATTATCAAGGGATGGCTGAAAAACTTATGGTGAGCATCCTCGAGCAGAACTCTGCAATTAATGTAGTGGTTGTAGTGCTCACAATTACGGGCGAATTTTTCAAGAAAGACGCACCACAAATCCTCTTGTTAATTACGAGCCCTGCATCCAATCCGCAGCGCTAGAGTAATTTCGGGGCCTTTAGAGGCAAAGGCGCGTAAGTTTGTAGGTCCGGACGACGTCCTTTGCCTTTCAGGCAGGCCTTCATTTGCAACAGTGCAAAGCCCAGGCTTTGCTCTCCGGATCTAAGGAAACAAAGAAGGTATTTGCAAACGTAATCAAGACAATGCTCTTCAAAAGCAAGTCTGATTGTTCCCTGATGGATAAGCAGGCGCGGGCGGGCCAAGCAATTAGATGTTCCGTAATGAGCTGCAGGCCTGTCATGCTCGCCGACGCGTCTCTCCAGGGACTCACCTCAAGTATCACTGCAGTTCACGCACAGCAAATTCTAAAATGAACCTTTCAGTGGCCCGAGATAACGAAATGAACCAGCGTACACGACGGAGCTAAAGTGAATATCGTTAAAAATGTTCCATGGAACTCGTAGATCATTTAAAAAAATTGGTAAGCTTTTAAAAAATATATTTTTTGAGCTCACTCTAGCAACTGAGAGTGCGTCATGAACGCATCTGTGATGCAGGCTTCACTGTTCTTCTGGCATTTTCTTCAAATCAATCCTCCATCGGACGCGGGCACCAAACAAATACATTCAACCTAAGAATGCTCGTGATGTGTAATTTCTTTCACCATCAGGTATAGCGAAACCTGTATCACAGATTCTTCCATCAATCCCTTACAGCAGTTCCAAATTAAAGATTCGAGTGTTAAGGATAAAAGAATTGGGTATACTTGAGAACACGGAGGCCATTATTATTCCAAGTATACTCATGCCGATAAAAATATCGCTTTTGACACCTGATTGAATTCTCGGTTCTTTTTCCCACTTGAAGGATCTAATTCACTCTAAATGACCCAAACCTACCTTGCCCTTATTTACTCTAACTTAAAGTAGCCTAGTCAGGCCTAACACGGAGCAACTTTGAAAATGAACGCTGTCTTTTCTGGCTATTTGTAATACAATGAGGGAAAATACTCTATGCAACCAAAATGTTTTTTTCAATGGATATTACTGATAGTTTGAAAGGGAACTCCTGGTGCATGAGGAAATAGAGGCAGTTGTATCTATGCTACAGTGAATGTTTATTTTCTTAATTTTTTTTTTTTTTACTTGAAGCAAAGTAAATAGTGCAACATGTTTTTGTCCAACGAGCTCAATTTAATTGAGTTCCTTACACCGGTAGAGTTGAAAAAATTTAGCCTTTGTACGCAACCGTCAGAAGTGTAGGCCTTCGGTACAGTGTTATTCGAAAAAACCCGTAAATCATTTACTATGTTAATGAACTAAGGGAACGTACCTCAGACCCCGCATCCTAGTGTACCATGCGCTGAAATCAACGAGTTTGATCGTTTACATGTGAAACGAATTTAATTTTTCTTTTAACGATCTAAAGGGGGGCTCATATTATAGAAGATTATCGACACATTATTCAAGTTAATTATTTTTCACACTGCGGAGTGCGACGCTCATTTATCCTGCGCCTATTTTGATGAAATAATAAATAAAGCCCAAGAACGTTGAAATTTCCTGAAATGCTAATGAGCCCATCCAGCCTCCAGTACTAAAGTATTTTTTGATTGCTTAAGAGTTCTTTCCAAGCCGCAGCCCCTACAAAACACTCTCTAGACTCACATTTACATTCGCCCTTTAACATTTGCTCGATTCACCACAAACAGCAACCCATCACGCAGAAAGAAAGAAATTTCATAGATTCAGTCTTCCTCAAACTTCACCATTGTTATATTCATTACAAAGTCTACAGCAGTTGTGTGAGCTCGGAGTGAGATCCATCCTTGCTTCTCTGTGACATTCCTCTCTTTCTAGTAACTTCTATCGGATGCGGCTTCGTCGCAAACTTCGCTCTAAATATACTCGTATTTGAACGTCTTCTGCTTAAAGGGATATCGAATAATCGTAAATAACAATTAATAGTAAACATCAATGATGATTCTATAATATTGTTACCATTTTTGTGATATCAATTATGAGGCAATGTTTGTGTCATGAGCCTATCTTTCTTTAGGAAATTAAACTCGAAATTCGAAGTTATTCAGTCGAATTTTTTGGAATCAAAATCAAGATTTCGAATAATTTAAATTACGCCACAGCTAGAGCTCTGTCACGTTCAATCAAGCTATTAAAATAATACATTTCCATAGCAGTTTTCCACAAACATCACCTGATCACTGTATATGAAGCAACTTCCATAGGGAAATTCACATTGAAACATTCATGAGTATTATTTTTTCTAAATATTGAAATGTATCCCTCGTACCATTCCCTAGATAGAGTGAAGTTTGGTAAATTTCTGATCATAACTGGTTTTTCATCTCACTTTGTTCCTCTTGTAACTTGCATCCCTCTCAAACGAGGTTAGAATTTTCATGTGAACTCACTTTGAAAAGCCTTTAGTTTTGTGTCACGGCTCACATTATGCTACTCTCACCTGTTTTTTAACCACATGATATATTGCCGCCCGGTAGGAAAAGGAAAAAGGTTCAGTGGACCTTCATCTTTTGATGTTGTGGTTCTTACTCTTGAGGGAGACCTCATTTAACGAGGCCTTTAAAGAGAGTCCCTTAAATCACCCGTAAATTACCTCGCATTCCATAAATTAGAGCAATCTAAAAAGTTAAGTTGGGGAAGAAAAAAATATAGTTTTCCTCATGCACTTAAAGATATGTACCAAGAAACCGAATTAAAAATTTTTAAACTTTCATATGGTGCATAGATATCGAAACCTTTTTTTGTGGGAATCAATCATTTCATCAATGTTTCCGTCGATGGAGTTGCCAACAAATTGACTACGTTACTGTTGATGCTACGGTAGTGAAGAGCAGAATTTAAAAACTGATTGTACTGCTCAAATCCATTCTCATCCTTCCAAAAAATCGAGAAAAATATTTTAAGAAAATAGTTTACCTCGTATGCTATTCATTTATGCCGGTATGCAAATGAGCAATTTACCTAGAGATACGCATATGTCCCAATACATATTCAACGTTTTAAAGACGATCCTTCACATTTTAAATTGCATTTTTAATTGAGTTTGCATCTCCTCACAATTTTAGCGCTTTCCTTCACTAATTGACGTCTGAGAATCTGCTCAAACCATTTGTGAATTTGAAAATTTACACGAGCAAGAATAAGGTCTAACATAATTTAATGATGTAGTCACCAGTTCTTGCATACTGTTTCATTTGCTGAGCTGCTAAATACCAAGCTGAAACTCGACAAATGCGTTGTAGTTCACACAACCACGCATATTGCATCTTCGAACACTTGTAACACCTTGCATCTGGGCAATGTATGTAGTTCTCTCCAATGCCTCTAAAAGAACCAAAATGAGAGAAGTGTTTTGTCTAAACAATACAGCATCTGTACAATCTTAAAAGCTTATCGTGCACATGATGATCTATGACGAATCTATAATACGAAGATCGCCGCACGGCTTAAAATTATGCCCTACAAAAGTAGGCGTGAGTTAAATACTTGCCTTTACCCCTCACCCTCATCACCTCCATCCAGTCACTCAAGGAAGAGCTCTTGGTCTAGGGTTACCCCTTAGCTTCGAAAAATATATTTCTAATTCCTTGTAATTTTAACTACGTAAAAATTTCATCATTTCATGGAAATTAAGTGCAGGATTTATTTTTTCAATTAGTAATTACGATTTTAGACCTTAACACCAATTAACGGTCAATAATTGTCGTAACGCGTTTGTTCTGTTTATCAAATTGAGACCTGCCTTTGACAAATGCGGAGGGCCAAGTAGAGAATTGTGCGAAATTTTAGCTAAACGGCAACACATATTTTTGTTCCTTCTAAGGATCATCCCCTCAGACGATGAATCCATGTTATTTCGAAATAGCTTACCTCAATGAAAATAAGTGCTCTGCGACTAAAAAAAAATTGGAGGACTCATCTCGCTGTGATAATACTTGTTATATCTAAATTAAAAATGCAATCATCCTCTCCGCACTCACATCACCAACGCTCAGTTCGACTCGTAAGATAAGTCCTCATCATTACTACTAAGTCTAATCAAGCTTCTCCTTCAACAGCTTTGTCACATATTGTTACCAGCATTCATCATGATCAATTTCAATAGTAAAATAATTGTTCTTTGATGCTTTGAATCTCTTTGAAAGTTAGGTAGAGTGAGAGCGAGGAATTTTAATGGAGAGAAGAAATCTGCAACAATTATAGATGCTGTCGATACTGAAAATGCGCAGGTAATTGATTGCCTTGAAAATACGGTTTGATCGATGTTCTCGATGCGCTTTCCAAAGATAATCACTTGATAACGAAAACCAAAACGAATCATTCAATCACAGTAATTACTAAATGAATTCTATAATTATATTAGTAAAGTTTGTCTCATTGGAGACTGGTGGCAACGGATACAAAATATCTTATTGCAATGCTTCATAAAAGAATGTAAATCGAATCGTGTGAAGTAAGAATTCTAACACACGATACCGTTGCAGCGGCCCGAAGAACTAACTAATTAGAACTACGACACACGCATGAATAGCGTGTTTAATGGCAGGGCGACTAAAATTCGTAATAAAATCATTATTTTGTGTTGGATGAAAGGGAAATTATTTTCTACGAATTCATACAAATGTAAAAAACCACACCGCATGTAATTTCCTCACATTGCTACATAACTTTAGCATTCAATGCTGAACTCAATTTGCCGTTGACATTTTACAATTAGCCCCATGGACTGAGTGAGTTGAGCATTGGGCAAGATGAACGTTACACAACATCGGCTGCCATCAATCTCAGCAAACAAATACACCTCCACAGAACTGCGTTCTCTGCACTTCTGGCATTAGTGTGGAGAAGTTGTCTTTTCGTCATTGCAAATCGTCTACTCTCGAACATTCCCTCAGATACTTAGACTGAAAATTTTGTTAATTCGTTGGCTTAGTACTTAACTAAGCTTTATATTTGGTCGTAGTTAGGGCAAACAGGGAATGAAAATAATAGAACTTAATTCATGTCTTCGCTGAATACATTTCGACAGACTTCCAATTAGCACTCGGCAATATCAAAAAACTTATCTTACCATCAAAAACATCATGTCACCAACAATTTTATAATACATAAGTAATTTATTGAAGAATTGTAAAGTCATCGCAACTCAAAAAAATTTTCCAAATAACCTTGACGGTCGTTTTAGCTGTTCCGTCTACTGAGGACTATCAGATATGGGCAGACTTGAGACAGACAATTTTCTGAAAATGATTATCGACATAAATCGAAATATCATTAAACTCCCATTTCAATTTACGGCAAGATTGATTAATGTCAAGAAAAGCGTTTCGTCTATGTACGTTTCGGTAATTTATCGCGATTTAGTTTATTTAGTAAACCAAGTAAGGTTAACGTGCTGAGCAATGTTGAGCAATGTCGCAACGGTTATGACGTATAAAAAATTGTCAAGTTGACGAAAGACCCAAAATTCACGGTTCATCGTACTCTGCATCAGTTCAACGAACATGGAAATTCCAAAGACCGTCTTAAATGCGATCGCGCTGGAACTTCTTGTAACTTCAAAATTATCAAAGCCTCGAAAGCCAGGGCCTGGCGAAACCCAAAGAATTCAATGCGGAAGTTAACACTGGCGAAGCGAATTTTCGTGTGAAACAATTTTGAATATTGTCCAAATCAGACCTAAATTTGTCTTCATTCATGGTGCCGAAGCGTCAGTAACTCATGGGCCTCCAATAGACAGACGAGCAGCTGGTGCAAAGTTCAAGTTCAAGGAGGGTGCGATCACAGGTGATATGGGATTTCAGATCCGAAACATTCACTGCTGAGGCCACGTTCAACTGTGAAAGTGACTGAATGTTGGGAATGTATGTTTCAGACTTCTAGAGAGAATTTTCAAACAACAAAAACCAGTCTCGATTGATGTATCGGCTGCCATTTTTAAAATAAGGAATAGCCTTCAATTTTGGTTCAACAATGAGCGAAAGCTAACACAAGAACAAGGATTGGCAAATCAAACGTACTTTAACTACGAATCATCAGGAAACTACTAGCATTTCACTAACAAACCATTCATTTTCCAGCACGGTGTTTCTTTCCAGACATCAAACAGAACGCACAAGTAGTGCGAAATCCCCTTTCCAAAGCTTAGGGTAAAAATATGTGGCCTCACTTCATAGCCTAGTGTCTACCCGTCTAATTTTTCTGTTTAATCAATTTTGGTGCCAAAAGCCTGCGCCTCGTTTCATACAACAACCGAAGCTCAGAAAGGTGTTAGGATAGTTCCTTGGCATTGAGTATAATGCGGTAGAAAGTTTTCAGTTAGACACGAGTATGTGATTCAGGACAAAGGAGAATGTGTTAAAATGAAATTAAAAATGACCATAATGGGGTTGAAGGCATTAACTAAATGTAATATCAGTTATATTGGATTGTTTCTGAACTAAGATAAAGATTTGCTTTGTTAGTCCAAGGATTTTCGCCTGCTCCCATATTTCGTTCAAACCCAAACAAATTGTTCTTGTTAAGGACTACAGCAAAATATACATTTTTTGCTTCTGCTTCGGATTGTAGGTAGGAATTTGAAATGGTTTATTGTATGAGACTCTCATAAGCGCTAAATATTATGAAGTGTTCATACAACAAATAGTTTTTGCACCATTTTAATATACTGAAAATCGCAATTTGGCATCAACAGACAGATGTGAGCGCAATAGGATGTTACTTTTCAAACTTTAATTGTAAAGATGGTCAAATTTATACGCAAGCGTAAAACTGAGATTTTCTATAAAAACTGAAAAAATTCAAATTGTCAATGATTTCTAAACTTTTTAACGCCCAGAAATGATTCAAATGTTTGGAGTGGATTTGAAGATTTTTGAGAAATGCAATAATTATGGCAGTTACTATGTTATGTGCAATTGTCTATTCCTGACTGTGGAAAATCAAAATAGATTGCTCATTTATTAAACATTTAAATTTTTAAAAGCTTGATTTTGCAATAAAATGTCTTCAGCTCTCTAAAACTCTGTCGAAAAAATGCATATTTGGTTGCGGTCAATGAAGGTTGTGCTGCCACTGCATACAAATAAACATGTATTACAGGCAACAGCTTTTATCCGTTCATTCTTCTGGAGCCTAACTGCAGTTTTCTGGGCGCGAGTAATCGCTCAGGACTTTTGTTCAGACTTTGCCTATACTGTAGGGCTGCTGCTGCAGGTACTTATAAAGGTGCAAAATGCGCCCACACGTTCTAACTTCACCAACACTGCGCTCGCAACTGGGTGAAAAGGTTCATTTTTCACGATTTAGAGGCTCAACTGACAGCATGTTTGCATTTGCCCCAATGAAATTACGAGCAGGAATTTACAGGCGAGACAGGGAAGCTCGTGAGGCTGCGAGACTGAAGTCTCACAAAAGTAATCCAGTAATTGGAAGGCGCTTTCAACTTCTTCGCTAGAGCTTGAAAAAAGAATGTCTTTTAAACTTGAGCGAAAAAATAAGCCCATTAGCAAGATAGCAGTTTAGAAACGCTAATGATTATTCCGAAATTTTAGGTGAAGCGAAGGGGATTCGGAACAGTTTGCGTTGCAGCCACGCATGTTCTTACCAGCAATAAACAAAACTAACGCTGCTAAATTCTCTCAAAAACCACACACGCAGATCCCACAAATATCTGAAAAGGCTTTATAAATTTGAATGCACATTTATTTTCTTTTAGTGTGTTTTAACTTAAAGGTAGCTTTCATTAAATTTTAATAGGGAGGTGCTATTTGACCAAGACGTCTTGTGTTTAGTTGTCCCTGCCACGTGACCTCCAGCAGCTCTTCGCCAGTGACCGCTCCGCTGCCTAGGCTCGGTTGTGCAGAGTGTATATATTATAACTTGATACTAAAGTGTTCAGAAATTAACCAGAAAATTTGATCCTCGGAAGCGCTTCATCCCTTCTTCGTGAGATTTTCGCAGATTTGAAAGGCTTGATGTTTGAAAGGCTCATAACACGTGGCTGAATATGTGATATGCTCTCCTGTTCGCCTATACTTTCTTTTTGTTCAAATATTAAAGAAAATTAGAAGAATTAAAACAAAAATGGCAAATTTAATAATTGATATTTGTAATCATCGTTAGTCTACAAAATTCAACCTAATTCATAAGCAGTTCATTTTTCGCGCACCTTTTTTCGCGAAGACTGTTATTACAGTTTTTGTCGCAATAGCCTAACATGAGTTTTGAGTGTCAAAAAAGTCGTATGGTGTATCAGGATAAATCCAAATAGATCTTAGAGGTTTGCATTCACATTCAAATTTGAATTTTGAGCCATTCATGAAGAACCGAATTTTTATGTCTACTTTTATTCTTCAAAAATCTGGGAAGCGGCAAAAGGAGCACAGTAAACTAATTGCGTCGCTTCAAACAACGAACTTCAGTGAAGTTCAATCAACACGAGCGAACCTTCACCTATCAATTTTTATTATTTTTACTCGAATTTTGCTTCCAGGTATAAAAGTTCGTTAAGTTATTGAAAGTAAATACATTTTTCCAACAAAATCAGGTCTCTCGACTTTGAAAATTTGACATTTACCACACTCGAAGGAATTGGAAAACTTTAAATTACATAAAATTGAGAAAACAACTTGAGAATCAGGATCACAATTCTCGGAGTCCGTCGGTCTCCAGAGGCAGGAAGCCTCAGCAAGAACTAACTCTGAGGCCCAGTGAACTGCAAATCCCAAGGACTTGGCATGACACGAAACCGCGCTCAAGTTTAAGAGTAAGAATATGCGATAACGCAGTACGGCAGTACGAACAGTGATATGTGCAAGTTGAAACACCCAGTCAAGCACTGCCCATAGCCGTCCCCTTCCTTTTGGTGTCACAAAACAATAGAAAACCTATAAAATGATAGCGAAATAACTAACATTTCACTTACTATCAGCCTCATCAAACCAATAGTAGCCTCCTAACTAGAATCGTTTCCTCTTTACGGTATTAGAGAAATTGTAAAACTGCATTCGAACTCAAGAAATACGGACAATCCGATGCTTTAGCTTTTACTACAACGAGCTACTAAACTTAAGTCGAACACGGTCTAGTTTATGTAACATATGAAAATTATCTTCAAAACCTCAAAACTGCACCTACCTGTAAGAAACGTGTTGTATCATCATTTAAACAGCTTTACTCAAAAATATTAGAAAGCAATGAAAACAGTAAGGATGGCTCGCCCCAAGAAAAAAAATAAGAAGCATTGTTCATCAACTTGCATCCAGCAGAAATTCACGAAAGAGCGCTACGGGTTGATTAACCTTCATCTTAATGAAGAGCACGCTCAATAAAACTTTTATTGCTTAATGCAGAACATAACATGGAAAAAATCCAATTATCATGTGAATTTGACACGTGAGCAGATAAAAGCAGAGAAAAAGGAAAGTGCCAGCTAGACGCTGAAAACCTGATTCCTTTCGAACAGTTACGCAACGGCATCCCATAGCATTGGCACTCCACTCAGAAGGCCCTGACGATTGACGGACAAGTGCCAGCCACATCTAGCCCCATGTTATCAACTAGCCTCCATGATAGCATGAAATTATGTTAAAGGCGCGCTGGTGTCACCCAGAATCGGATCCCATCGAGCATCCTCGATTGTAGTAGTGCTGTATTTGTTGAAAATTCCACCTGTGCGAAAGACATTGACTTTTCTTCTTTTAGCAGTTACGAAGATATGCACACCTTCCTATTATCGAAGGTAGAAATTTCGATAAAATAATATTCCGATGTTACAAATTACAATTAAAAAGGAAAGAATGTTTTTTTTTCACAAGTGTAATCTTTAATACTGACACTTTACGTATGAAATCTTGCCTGTAAATTTTAGTAATAAATCACGGATGCAACCAAGTTTCAACTTTTTCTTTAGGAAGAATTGGTCATAACATGCCATGATCTACCCGGCAAACAGAGTTGGTCGTGACCGGAGCTGCGGTGACCAGCCCTCCTGCGTCAGGCACGGGGCTGCCGTGGCCTCGCTCAGCAGCACCCGCTCTTGCCTCACATGTACTCCTATCAGTTCATCGCACTTTTTGATGCAACTTAATTTAATGTAATCATCCTATTCTTATGATGCAATTTTCTTATTCCGTTGTTTTAAATAATATGGATGATTTTCCACAACTTTCCTCTAGCCTTTAACGTGCTGCATTTTTAAATGTTGAAAGTTATACCTTGATTCAACATAAAGAACCAAAAGTTTTTTATTACAATTCGACGTGTGAGACGAAAGGCTTCTTATTTTCTTTTTTAAGTGAAGATACTGAAGATTTTTGGGAAAATTTAACTCGAAATATACTGAGATTCACCACACAAATACTAGGCAATTTGAAGCAAAAATGACTCAATTCAGGAGTTTTCTAAGTGCAATAATGCCGAGGCTCGGGCAACATGAAAACTGTTATTACCGTTGAGCTACTTCAGATTTTGAGGACTGAGAACATGAGTAGGACCTAGCGATGCGGAGTTTGTGAGTGGAAAAGATTCGCTCGAGACACGCTCGTCATCAAGAAATGGTGCTTCGGATGAGCAAAAACTGAGCAGAGCGACCGTATTTTCTAACGAATGTCTGTGGTATCGAATGAAGAAGATTTCCAACTCGGATAATTATTTCTGCCATTTCCCTGACGCTTATCAGCGCAAATGAACTCAAATATAGACTAACAAAATGGGGAAAATTTTTCACTCTCAATGAATCCGTTTTGAATATCTTCGTTTCCATGCCAAATCGGGCAATGGACACCAAACGAAACCTGATTGATGTTTCCTTCAGTTACCTGTCATGCAAGTTAATTTGCGAATTTCTCTTCAAAATAAATCCGCTTCTCAAGGGGAGAGATCACTGGAACGTTCAAACGAAAGACGTGGAAAGAGAAAATTAAAAAGAAGCTGAACATTTCAACAATGTTTTTTAATCTAATCGCGTCGGTGTTCTGTTATGACACTTGCATATAAGAAAACAGCTTTTGGTTGCTAGGTACCTCACGTTTCATTTTTAAGTTAGCATTGTTTACTAATAATCTGAATACATTAGTGTCAGGACCACATAAAAAACTTAGTTTCAGTTAGAATTTTCTGAGACATGGTGCATTTAGAAAATATTTGATGTGCGTAAGCTTTCATTGTAAAATTGATTGATTCATGAAAATAGTCTTGAAGGATTAAACATTAGATTTTAAATTTTTTATGAGTCGTTTAATGTTTTTTCATTCGTGTAAAGTATAAAAACGTGACAATAAATTCCTTGTCTATCTTCAATTATAGGCCCATGATGTTTGCTGTTGTGTAACAAAGTATCTTTTAAATTCAATTTTATATGAGGTTGCGAGAATTCAAAAAAAGGTAAAAAGACAAAAATACATATGAAAATTCAACGTAAAATAGAATCGACAATTTATGCCACACATGATTTCCTTCAATGGATCCATAAAGCCAGAACACGCTGATGTGCCTGAACACACTCTCGGAAACAATTCACGTCAAACATTCATCCTGACGCTGTTCATTCCTTTTTTCCAGCGATGATAAGGTGTATGCTATACTGAAAAACATGGCATTGCCTGAAGCAGGAATAACTTTATGGTATCAATCATGATTATACAATACGTTTTAGAATTCTTTAAACAAACTTGAACATAAGGCTCCTGCATGCTAACTTGTTATCATTTGCTCTAAGGCGGGTATCCAAAAATACTCAGCTTGAATGTTTAAAAGACTTGAAAGTGCGAGCGTCTCGTCGAGTAGTTAAAGAAGGAAATTTTGAATAGGTTTACTTCGCTTCACATGAATACAGAGTTTAAGGTTATGGCAGCAGTCACAAGAGGTGTCATAAGAGACCCTTCCTTACAATAAATCATGCTTATTTTACCCGCATGAACCCTGGGTGAAAGTTTGTTCAAGGAATTGTGAAACACCCTGAATCGTATCATTTCTCCAGATTACGATCGTCTTTATTCACTGATAAAACCACATTATTGTTTATTTATGAAAAAAGTCAAATAGTTTACGAATTTTTACTTTAAAATATCGTTGAAGGGATACCGGATTTTTTATGACAGCGTTCCCTTCTTTGACCGTATTAATTCTTTACATTCACTATTCGAAATTGTCAATTCAAATGTTTAACTTGCTTTAATTGACCAATTACATCTTCTCTTTGCTTTCGTAGATAGTATGAATTCTACTGAGAATACTAAAGATATATTTGTCATCCTGTCATTGCTGCATCCTCTCCAGGCGCGATTCCATATGGAACCTGCAATAAGAAATAAAGTTGAAGGAGTCAAGAGCAAAATGTCACTGAAAGAAGACTGGATATAAAATGAATATCAATGCAACATCTGAAATAAATTACAAGTATTGATTTTAAAATTTTCATTAAGAAATTACCGAGCTATTGGTTCAACAACTGACAGTTTAGCCTTCTTCTCCGCTGGGGTAAAAACGAGTGAAACTAACGAGTTTTCCTTGTTTTGGTAGACGATGAACCGCTGCTCACATAACTGTCATGAAGGATGTTAAAAATGAGTTCCAAAAAGGTCCAGATAAACAGTTTCTAAAACAACATATAAATGCAGGTAAATAGTTTCTAAATGCTCTGAAATGAATCAAAGCAACCGAATGATTTAATTTGTGTGATACTGATTCCATACTCTGTATCATTGAGATCTCATTTCAAAGCGTTCTCTCATTTTGAAGTTTATTTTGTGAATAAATGAGATACATTATTGAATTATTATTATCTTAATGTATCGAAGCCTGGAGAGCTAACCTCGGTGACGGTACAACAATCTTGCGGAAATTCAACTGAACTTCGTTAATTGAAAACATCTCAAAGATTTTGAAATAAGCCAACCGAAATTATATTAGAAGTAAAAAGTTGCCGAATAAAATCACGACCTACGTCTCTCTTGCGTACAAATTCCGTAACAAAGAATACGCTTTTCAGTGTCCGAACTAATTTTCAGTCCCTAATTCTTCAGTAATTATTTAGAGTTACACGAGTGCACAAACCCTAACGTGCACATAGTTATGGCACTGCTTGCAGAAGTCATGTAACTAACAACTTTCACCGGATTCAACATTTCGACCCGCTTACAGGGGTAAGCAGGCTCCTATAGCGGCTTGCAAACGGTACAGTGCAGAAGTAACTTAAAAAATTTGCTTAAAAGAAACTTTTTAAAAAGGTAACAAATTGCAAGAGCAGTGACGTATTAGAACGAGACAAATTTCATTTTTCAATGTTGTCTTCTCATATTTTTGTGCCAATATTTTATGGGAAGTTTTAATAAACTCACGCCAGCCAAAAAACTTTTCTCGAAGTTGTGAGATTTTTGAACTTGCAGTTTCATCTTCAAGGGAAAGTTCGAAATTCAATGATACCGTGCTAAAGTTATTTCTACTAAGAAGAAACTCATTAACACTGTTCACCTCGGCTTTAATCCTGCACTGCACACTATGGCAGCGAACACGATTGCGGTGCCAATGTCAGCTCGGTTGCGGCGCAGCAGCGGCTATACGAGTATGTTTAATACTGCTTGAATGGGTCACAAATTCCTTTTGTTCAAAACATACCTAAAAAATTGAAAAACAATTTTTCAATCATAATGATTAAGACACTTCAAAACTCTATTTCTTCACTAATGTTAAAAGACGAGGCTATAGAGGCCGATGTGCCAAAGATTTTTGAAGGCAAAAGTAGAGAACTGCGAGTACGGTTGTAGCTCCTAGAAGGGAGAACCACCGCTAAAATTGAAACGAATTTTGATTGAGTGACGATATATCTTTTTATGAGTGATCGAATTTCAACAAGCCTCGTGCTTTAAATAATGTTCACCCTAAATGGAACATTTAAAAGGACGCTCTTAGTTTTGAGCAGATTTTAAATCTGTACTCTTTATTGAAACGTTGTTCATCTTAGGCCGCACGACTCAATGGGTGTTCGTGGACCAGTAAAGAAATGGATCACACCCAAACTCAGTCTCCAAATGCAACAAAAATATTTTTTACGCCACAAATCTAGAAATCATCTCACGTATCCAGATGTTGGTGTTTTTGTGGCTTCATTTCAAAGAAATTAATATTTGTCTGTGTTCTCTGAACGCCCTTGCTTGCACTCGATGTTTTTTCGGTGTATCATTCTTCAGTGCTGAAATTCGATATCCGTAAAGAAGTCTAAGCTTCTATTTTCGGCCTTAAATATAACATGAAATGAAGCCGGGAAAACTCTAGGCCTTCTATTCGTGTTGCCGTGCCAGAGAAAGCGATGTGTTGGAGTCTGTTGAATTTTGCTCAGAAGATAAGATTTTCAAAGTAAGATTCGTGTGCGACTAATATTTACTATGAAGGAGGACTCAGAGGACGAACTAGTGGAACCCAAGTGCGCTTGCACGTAATCTGGAGACAATCGTGTAAGTTTCTCCTGAGTAGATTTTCTTCCTGAGTAGATTTTCTTCCTGAGTAGATTTTCTTCCTGAGTAGATTTTCTTCCTGAGTAGACTTTCTTCCTGCGTAGACTTTCTTCCTGAGTAGATTTTCTTCCTGAGTAGATTTTCTTCCCGAGTAGATTTTCTTCCTGAGTAGATTTTCTTCCTGAGTAGATTTTCTTCCTGAGTAGATTGATTTTATGTACAGATAGAGGAATAAAAAGTCCTTACCTTACGCAATATTAAAATACTTTTAGCCTAGAGCTGCGTTAATGGTTGTAACTTCTCTGTAACATTTGCTATTCTCTTGCTGCAGTCTTGAGATATCGCTTAGTTACTTATGGGAAAATTGGCCTTCAAATATATCAAATTAACAAATAAAAGTTTTAAAGAATATCCACCTTTTTTCGTTTTATAACCACATTCTTTCAAAATTTACCGACGAACTGCAAATTTAACAACGATGAACCACTGAATATAACAGGGAATAAAAATTTAGAGACAGTGTCGCAAAAAATAGCGACAACGACAAAGTATTGCGACACCCAGCAAAATGAATGACAGTGAAACTGTATATCAGAACAAAGAACCAATGTGTAGTGACAGAGTCGGTTTATTGAAACAACGTTCAAAACGGCCAACAATTAAACAAAAAATAGTAACGTGCGTATGCATTATTGTAACAAATTTACAATTCCTGACACAATTGTTGATACGTAAAATAAACAGTAAAGTAGCCATTTAGCGTAGTATATTATGCATATTGAAACTTTGCATACAAAATTATTGATAATTACAATAAAGAATGAATATTAAATGTGAGATATTGAAACTATGCAAAAAAATATCTTGTTGATTAAGGCTCCTGATCAAGTAGCTGTTGGCATGGATGTAGTTGTCTGCCGCAATGGCTGGAGTGACCAAAGGCACGCACGTGTCAATGATATGCCAGAGAACCTCCTCCCGCTGCTGACGCAACGACTTTCCTGCTCTGCGCGCTGCCGCCACGGTGCATGTTTCCGGAATGTCATTCAGACGGTGCAACTGTGGCATCTGAGACGTAGGGCTTGCGGTCGAAAGAGGCACGAAGAGCTCTATTGAGATCCTTGACGGTCAAGGTTGGAGTAGCTTCAATCAACATCACAAGTAAATCCAGGCTCTCAATATCTATCATCTTCTTGCAACCACAAGTCTTGCGCCGGCAAAAACAGATTATCGTTGTTGGTAGGACCTAACAATGAAATAAGCGGTGGTACGCTTCACTCCCAGTTCTTGAACAGTAATACATGTCACACGTGAACCGGCCACGTCAGAGTTGTTCTAGAAAATTCCAGTACTTCCCGGTCAGTGCATCATCCACTGACCGGGACGTAATGGAACCTAGCCCCACATTATTGTCGGGTGGCATTCACAATCCCGAAAGTCAAAATCCCGAATGTCAAAATCCGGAATTTCTAAATCCCGAAAATCAAAATCTTGAATGTCCTGTTCAGTTAAAAACATCTTATTTATACCAAATTCAAACACGAGCTGTCACGGAGAATTTTCATCAATTATTTTCAATTCTTCACTACACCAATTCGTAACACACACCATCAATTCGGGTCGACGCTTCCACTGCCAAACCTGGTCGGGAATTGGATATTCGGGATTTTGACTTTCAGGATTTTGACATTTGGGATTTTGAGGTGGCCCCATTATTTTCAATTTTTATTGAATGAGGAAGTGCGGGAAAATGATTTCTTTGGTCAATAGGAGTTTAAAAGATGTTGTTACAACTTATGACTTTTCGTTACTTTTTTTTGCATCTGTTACATTATTTTGAACCTGTGATACTGGCTATATGAAGCATTGTTACAAGATTTGATTATTTGTTGAAGAAAATGAACGTCTGTTGCAACATTCTGAGAATGTTACACAATTTGAAGCAACGTTATATTTATTTGTCTATGTCACCACATTTTGCATCTGTTATCAATTTTACAGCATCGTCACCGGATTTGTACTGGATGTTGTTATATTTTGAGCAGTTGTTATTAGTTTTTATTCGGTGTAATATGATTGTGCAAACTGTTGCTATATTGTTTTGACGTGTGGTTATAAAACGAGAAAAGGTGAGCCTCATCGATATTTTCAATACGCACATTTTATCACAATCCAAATGTAATATCAGTATTTGAATTTGTCTAATTTATCAGAGCGTTTTGGTAGAGTTAAACACAAAAACGACAACAAGCTAATATCATACGTAATTTAAATTCAGTACTACGTTCATGCTGGTGCTCAATTTAGGATAAAGTTCACTGAACATGCCATTTTCCAATCTTAACCTACCTAACTAGAAACTTTACAGGGCTCATTCACATTGTGATGCTACATTTCTATCTCATTTTGCCCGTTCTGCGCGTTCGACAGTAAAGCCAATAAAATGTTCCTACATGACTTAAGAAAGATCCTAACAGGTAATTAAAAGTCAAAAACTGCATACCGAATTCATTCATATTAAACAGAAACCAGTATAGACAAATTAAACATCTGATCCGTTTACGGTGTATATAGGGTAAAGTAACGAAATATAATTGCTTGAGACGTTTTGCATGGTCCGGTTGTTCGTACATTTCCCCTCCCGATACCCACGAAAGACTTCCGTTCAAAGCCTCGTGAGGGCAGTAATCTCTCAGCGCAGCTCTCGCAAGGGGCGGCCAAATAAAGGTTTCCTTTGAGAAGCAACCCAGCGAGCGCTCTTTAGCAATACTAGTCAACGAGCTCTCAACAGATACTCTCGTTCGACTGACACAACCAATCAATATAATTAATCCCGAGGGTTTGAGCCACCTATTGGCATGCAACGTAATAACCTTCATAGCTTGTAAAATAGAGAAATGAAACGGTATTGCGCTGCTCTTTCTATGTACCTAAACGTACCTTAGGAAATTAAAGCTATTGCCATAAGTTTGGAATTCCAAAAAGCACAACTAAATATATACATGTATTTAATATGTGATGTAAGTTTACCAATGAGGGTAACCTCATTGGTAAAGTTCAGATCCGACAGGACTCTATCAAGTCCTGCAATGTGTTGTTTGCCCAGCAAAATTTCGACCTCATGCAATGCTGTCTTCTGAATTTGGTAACCTGCATCCGTTAGGTCCTACCAAGAATTCTCAGAGAGACGTTCTTTCGAGCAAAGTACTCTTTTGAAATAGTTCTTATTGTGTATTTAGTTTACCATGATCTCTCAGCTCATCATTTATTTATGAAAATATTTTGAACCAAAAGTTGTTGAACGTAAATCATTTATGATGCAGAAACGGTACAGTGAGAACAGGAGAACCCTTTTCCGAAAATCGCCGATCATTTCTCCAGAAAAACTGTTCAGAGGAAAACTTTCACACTACAGTATACAAGTTCCCTCACAATTTGATTCGAGAGTTTGATGTCGATTAATTTGTTGAAATTGAGCGTCAGCCTTCCGGGCTTCTGTAGTTTAAAAAAAAAAAAACATGCATATCAGTTGACAAGGAAAGCCTGAACCTCCTGAGGCGCAAGACTACTTGAAAGTGAGTCTGCGGTGAATTTCTTAGGCTTTTCACTTCAAACGCGACCACGCGTCCATTTGACATGACGTTTAAAGTTAGTGTTGAGCTGCTATGATGTAGATCCCCATTAATGTTTTGAACTCAAGCATTTGCCTCTAAAAGTACTGAAGATAGTTTATTGAACTGTGAAAGCGAGTTCGAGCTGAAGGCTGCATTACGGGTTAATGATGGACTACGAAGTCAGACAATAAATAATGTCAAAAGAAAGTAAAATATAATACACTAGACGACGCTTACATTCTCAGTATTCCTAGCTCGTGTGTAATTGAATCAATTTTCTTCAAAATCCTAACCTAAAAATTGACTATCAAGTCTGACTATAAGTAATATGAAAAGAAAGTAAGAAATAATACACTAGACGACGCATACATTCTCAGTATTCCTAGCTCGTGCACGAACGAATAAAAAAAATTTCAAAATCATAACCAAAACTTTACTAGACTTTTTTCATTTGCTTCAGTCTTCTTTGTACACAACAAACGATATGAAATGAATTTAAATCTTTATTTATTTGTGCGTCGAAAAGAAAGTTCAATTTTTTGCTTGACATTTAGAGCGTTGCTTGCAAGAGTCGCATTTTTATCACACATGCAATGGAACAACTAAAATATTTTATTTCTTTATTTCGAATGGTACAGCTCATTTTTCTTAAGCATGTAAAATTTAGTTCTTCAAGTGTACATCATCAATTTACTTTCTATCTAGTGCGAACAAAGTCCATCAACTTTTTCCCGTTTTGTCTGAACGAAATCAATTTATTCGCAATATAGTCGTAACGAAACGTACCAGCTATGAGTGCAGTTTAAACGAACCACTCTACTATTTCTAAAGCTTTCCAGATGCACTTTTTCGTAGTTATCGTGATTGTTTGCATTCTTATTACTTCCATACGTATGAAAAATCCCTGTTTCTTATATCCTCAATAATTGAAAGCTTAGATCAAAAGTAAAATTGCACCTGAAATTATTTTTATAATCATATTTTCATACACAGGAGGAAGGTTAAGAAATGTAATAAAATTTTCATAACTGCCATCAAGCCTAAATTATTTTCTTCAATGAAACATTCAGAACTGCGCAGCTTCAGTAAAATTTTTTTAAAAAGTCTGTTCACTTTGCTGCTCTAACGTCAGCACTAGCTTGGAATTCTCAATAGAAACTTCTTATCGCGAGCTTAGCATTTAGTGGATTTATTTGCACGTCTTTTCTTATCTGATCTATTACGTCCCTTTTTACTCACTACGCGAAGCACTCCCGAAGCCATTCCTAGTTGTTTACTGCTAACTCTAACTTGCTTAAGTTGAAATTAACTTCCATTTTTGTGTTGTTGCCGATGGTATCGTCAGACTTATGCACCATTTTGCCTGACTTGGGCTGCCGGCGCTGTTCTGTCGCTCTGCAGCGCTCGCTAACGGGTGTTGTACAAACCGCAAAATTGGACCATCAGATGCTACGCCATGACTGCATTTTTTGTGTGTCTTCGGAGAGGATTCGCTAATTTTACTCGTCACAGATATTTGCAATACTTGCGCCACGAAAGTCATTTTTGCAAATATGAGGTACAAATTTTTTAATAACGTGATGAATATCAGATATCAACTTTTCGAAATGCTGTGGCACACATCACTGAAAGTGAATTTTGCGGTGTAACAGGAATGTAAAGAATAGACCCGTATATCGAATTTTTTGGCGCGTCGCAGTGTAAATGACATATGAACCAGTTCGTCAACTATTTTATGACAGAACAATATAAGCCAATGACCTAATAAAAACTGCGCGTAGCATTTTAAATCTTCAAAACACGCCAAATGAGCCAGCTTTACTTGCCCCACATTGTAAGAGTCGTAACACTTCGGTGTTAAACGAATCAAATTCTTTAGTCTAATATTTCGTTTAACGCTGAATGCTATTGAATGAGAAAGAAATTTTTCTTTTTGTCTATTTTTCAGTTACATCTGTGTTCAGTCATATTAGTTTTAATTTATTGAGGAAGGAATCGAATAAAATCTCTCTTTATCTATTTTCTTCATCAGAGGAGCCCACTTGCTCCGGCTAAAGTATCGCACAGTGACAGGGACTCGAACTGGGGCACTTCTCGTGCGAAGTCTAACGCTCTTACCTCGAGCCCTGGGTGAAGAAGAGACAACATTCATGATTTTTTTAAACTTTGTAGCAATTGCTACATACCATCCATTAGACAAAAACTCAATATCTGATCAGACTAAAGAGTTTCGTTGGAAATAAATAATGAAATTACAAAATGCCTTCCCCAGTGCCCAGCGACTAAACTGCAGTTTAGTACAAATTCCCCTCGCATAGATCTTCGCAGCCAAAGCAAATTAAATATGAACTTGTAAGATTCATGTACTCAGTCACATGGAGAGTACGAAGGCAAAGAAAAACTATTATTTTCCACTTAAAATGAACTTGGGTTAGAAAGACTATCTTCACGATTTTACATCAATACACCACGGTACACAAACCGCATACATCATTGTACGCATGACGCTGCTCTAGATGTTGCCATTGTGCAATGTAATCAGCACACCTAACAGCATTCGCTCAGTTTTTGTCCGTTATTTTAAGTTTTCAAGGTACACCTTAGGTAGATGAAATTGGACGATTTCTAGGAAATCTCACTTTTGGAATAAAAAGGAAACCCAACGTAGCCAAACACACTTGAGGTATGTTTGCTATAAAGCAAGCATCATTTGCGTGTACATCTAATTTTAGAACACAAGGGACCTAGATGATCCATTAGCCTAATTTTATTTCCTTTCAGGCACATGAGCTCCGTTCGAGCAGAGCTCCCTAAGTCCGGTCATGACAGCAGAGCTTTTAGTTTCAGTTTGGGTTGTACGGTTGTTGTTGCGACGTTCTTTATTTCGTTGTTGTTGCTGCTGTGGCTGTTCGCTACGTTAACAGCAATATCCGGATACTCAGGGCCCAAGCTTCAAGCCGGATACGGACGAGTTACAGGCCGGATACCACAAATCGCCTCCCCGATACTGGCGAGAGGCATGCCACGCTCGCCGTTCTCGGACCACAGAACTGCGGCAGCGCAGGAAAAATACGTAGGGGGAAACATTTACTTTATTATAGTACTCTTAATTGATAATAACAAGCGAGAGAAAAGGATTAACTACTTTACGTTTTTAAATTTTTTCTCCTATGAATTGATAAGGAATGAATTCCTGATGAAATTTTCAATTGTGGGAAATTTTCAATATTATCAAAGGATCGATTTATCTTGCAGTCTTTCCAAAGTTACGACGACTGTAGACATTTTTTATGGATTGGAGATACAAAACAGTGAATCAATACTTACTCATTGATATTTTAATTTACGAAAATGGTAATTTGAATGATTTCGTTTAGATTCAGGTGGTATAACTTTTTTTGCTCTGAACTCGTACGGTAAAATGGGGATAGAAAATTTGCACATCATGCAATACGCCACAATTTCAAAAAGTATTCTCTTCGTCTAAGTGAATTTACGGAGGGCATTTTGGAATCACACATGAATATAGAAAAAGATAACGTATTGAGACTGGTAGAAACTTGTGATGAAAACTTCGCAAAACTTGACTGTAAAAAATATTGTAATCATTTATTATTCATCATTCGAATAACACACATCTAAAACATATTGCATTAACACAAATTCAGATAAAGTATGAATACCTTTTGATAGTACACTTTATGCTGAGGTAGTGTATTCGGCTTTTATAGCCCTGTACAAAGAGGTAAATCTTGTCTTATATTACCCGCTATACCTGTAACCACTGTATATTTTACACGTTTAAAGCACAAAATTTACATATTTTTAGGGATAAGAACTCAACAAGAAGATTGAATGATAAAGACTCATCGAACTTCTCAAGTATGCTGATCGTTAGTGTCGTAATTGAAATCCCGGTGGCTCGAGCACACTTCTAACGCTCTTCATCGTTCAGCTGTGACCAAACTCTCTCTCTCGGGATTTATGCAAGCATTCTAGAACTGACATTCAAGTATTCGTGTGCATGTACTTGACACTAGCGTTTTGTGTCAGCATTTTTACGTGAGTTCTTTCATGAAAGTATTTTAGTTCATGCTTTTGAAGAATGGAATGATTCTTTTGTCGTGCATTTTTTGCATTTGCACGAGTAGAATTTTACCCATGGCATTCCCAGACATGCAGTATTTGCTGCAAGCTTGCCAAAAATAAACAACTGGTAACTTCACACGCGTTGATCATTTTCTAAACTGGAGAGCGAGTATAAGTTTGCGCAGCGAGCAGTGCGGAAGAGTCTACTGATGCAACATCTTTTTAGTATTTTGGACGGAGAAATATTTTAATATTTTTATATATGATAGAGATAAATAGATTTTCGAGATGAAATCTGCAATATGAAGTAAAAAATATGGTGCTAAGAATATTAGCATGAAAAGTGCACTTCTCGCAGATTCAGGGTTGAAGAGATGCCGTTATAGACTTAATAATGAAGAAAATTCATCTTTTTTCACAGGAGTCTCATTCTTGATCTGTACCTACAAATGAAACGTCCAAAGACCTCAAGTAAAAATCGGTTGCGTAATCGGTTACTTAGCAGTCTTGCCAGTCTCATCGTCCTTTCCCTATTTGTTTCGCCTACCATTTTTCCTAAAGATAATCAATCAATTTTTTTTACCGCGCAAAGCTTGCGCAATTTTGTTACCGCACATCAATTCAACAAAGTTTTCTACTAATTGTTCCTTTTTTTTACGGAGTTGCCTAGATTTCTACGTAATGTCCTATACTAAAAAGATTGAATGCAGTGCATGTAAATATTTTCCAACAAATGCGTAGGTTGGGAAGGTCCTACAACACCCTGACGCTTCTCTGACTACAGAACCTGTAGAGATCGATGCACACAGCCATCTATCAGATTCAATCCATGTGAAAAATTCGGTTTTTGAATTCCATGTTCACTATCTGTTTCAAATAATGAGATTTTCTTTTAGTTTTTAGTTTTTTCAAAATGTCTCATCATTTCAATCTCATTCTACTGTTTTTCAGTCGACTCTTACCAAAACAAAAAAATTATTTATCATTCCACGAACATGTGACGAGAAAAGAAACCTCACTGAATGATTTGATTCTTGATTATTCCGTGTAAAACCATTAGAGAACTCCAATAAATTGATGAATAATCTATGACATTGAAGAGAAGATTCAAATTTTTCCATGATTTTTTTTTCAGTGCCCAAGACTCACAAGCGCTCCCGAGTCATTCTAATGAAGTGTTTCGCTCAAAACTGAAATGTGGCCGTGAATTAAGATTTTTGGCTAAAGCGAACAACTGATAAAAGAAACAAATACTTTTTCATCAAATTTTAAATGAATATTCCAGTTGCTGGCGCATCATTTATTGACCTCATGCGCCTCGTGCTATTTAAAGATCAGGGCACGTGGTTGATATTTTAATTTACCTTGACAGATCCTAAAAAACTGTCTGCATTCGAAAGGAAAGTTTCATGTCAATGATATTATCACACTTTGAAATGTGCTTATCATTCATACAAAATTGCAACATATTTATGTCAGATATGGAACTCAATCGAATCTCTGAGGTACCAGTATGCTTGAGCGGCGTCGATGGTTCTGGGAAAGAATACAACAACACACAGTTTCATGCGTCGCGTCGTTGACGGGAATGTTAACTGCTTTGTGTAACGGTGTACCTGCAGCCTACATTGGCATGTGGCTGAGGCTCACCCCGCCTCGTCATGTGGCTGAGGCTCACCCCGCCTCCTCATGTGACTGATGCTCACCCCGTCTCATGTGACTGAGGCTCACCCCGCCTCGTCACGTGACTGATGCTCACCTCGCCTCGTCATGTGGCTGAGGCTCACCCCGTCTCATGTGACTGAGGTTCACCCCGCCTCGTTACGTGACTGAGGCTCACCCCGTCTCATGTGACTGAGGCTCACCTCGCCTCGTCATGTGGCTGAAGCTCACCCCGCCTCGTCATGTGACTGAGGCTCATCCCGCCTCGTCATGTGGTTGAGGCTCACCCCGCCTCGTCATGTGACTGAGGCTCACCCCGCCTCGTCTTTCGCTTTAATCTTGCAGAAGTGTAATCGTCGAGGCAAGAAATGATGACATGAGCCGCGCCGCCGCGGCAAAATTCTTAAAACTCCCGCAGATTAAACCGCGTAAAAGTCTGCCAAAAAATATGCAGTGAGCGCTCTTTATTAGCATCATCCTCGTACAGAGCAGCGCTTGCGTACGGCCAGAAACTTGCAGAAGAAAAATGTTCTACCAGCCGACCGTTTTAAGCCCTTCTCTAATTTTATATAGTTTGCTTTGCAACAGAAAATTTTCGGGTCTGCATCTCTTGTGCATTTTATGACGAATTTGTACAGAAAGTTGATGCCATCTGCGATGTTTGCGCCCAAATTCTGCAGCGTTTGTCGAAGCTGTTTATGACAGTCTGAAGCATTACGCGCCAAGTGCTAGCGTATTAGGGATTTTTGCTTCCCGTCCCGATGTTTACTAATAAATGTCGCGTCAAACTCCGTTAAAAAATCCTCTAAGTCCAGAAATGAATTCGTACAAGTTGGAACTCCATCAGATTTAGTTCCGAAGTTACGCGAAGAATGTTCTCAGAAGCCATCAGTGTTTATATTCTTTGGGACGAGTTCAGTTGAAGATCGACGACAGACGGAAGTTAGAGGAGTCTGAGTTCTAACTCTGTCTTCAAAGTCGTCACCAGAAGGCAGTCTGGCTCTCGATTGAGAGCATTCAAACCAATTAGGACAGACAGCGTCTTCGTGCCGAAGTCTTGCTCTTAGTCGCAACCAATCAAATTTCCGTTCTTTAGAAACTGTTCTTCCTCAATTGCAAGTCGCTGTGGCTTAAACGCTGAACACAGTCAGGTTCTGCCAGCCTTATGCCAAAATGAAACTGATTATAAATGGTTTAAAAAGGTCGATCCATTCCAACTGATTTTCTAGAAAGAAAATTTATCCATCGGTGTAATATCGAGTGTTTATAAGCAGTGCATATAAATACGTTTTAATTTAACTACACAAAAAATTAAACAATCGAAGAAATCGAATATCATTGTAAAAACATTCAACTTTGAAGGAACTAGGGCTCGTTCTTCACAAAATTCTTGACTGCTGTGACCGACAGTTATTGATGATCAAAACATAGAGGTACTCAGTTTAAGTTTTGAACGATGAATACAACGTTCTTCAGATCCGTATTATCATTTCGTGAAATTGGTATCACACTACTCACGATGCTATAAATAGCGTAAGGCTCTCGTGTCAAATTTTGTACAAATTTTAAGAAAAGAGTTTATCTGGCGATATCCCAAAAAGAGTTTGCGTTGCCAATTACAGTAGCCAATGAGATACTTTTCAAACGAATAATTTAATTAAGTTGGATTTCTGCTTAAAATAATCAACAAAAGTGCGAATCTTCGGTAAATTTTATGAGATCATCGACGTTGGAGCTATTCATAATGAAGCCCAGATGACAACTGAACATGTCTTCTTCATTCACTGGACGTTGACTGGGACGCTGAGATGGTCGCTCTAAAGCTGGTGAGCGCTGGCATCGTGGCCTCAAGTCCAAAACCTGTTTAACTTTTAGCTCAATTACTGCATGCTTCTTGTGGTAATGGTACGTCGAAAAAATAAAATTTAGGAAATACGCAGAAAATCATGCGAGTCTGGTAAAAATTTGCCCTTTCAACCTCTCAAAAATATCTCGGGGATATTGAGGAAGCTGTCGTAAACTCATATATTTTACACAGCAGCAACTGAGCTGTATACCCCCTTCCGAGCGAGAAATGAGCTGTTCCCTCAATTTCGCAGTAGAGATCTCAAGAAACGGAACACCATTTTATTATTACATGTAGTGTAAATGTTCCTTCTGTATCAAAATATAAAACTTATCAGCTAAAGAACTCAACTTTTGAAAGCTGTGATTAATTTTAACAAACGTTCTTCTCGTACGAACCTGCATGACGGTGTTTCAGCTTCCAGCGCACGTTGGCGCTCTGATTACCGTGCAATTGAGGAACGCTCGAGCACTCAATGACGTCGTAAGAGCCTCCAATGATGTAGCTCACGAGCAGGCCATTCCATCGAGGGAGAAATCATCATTCGTGTCCGAGAATTTTCGGAGAACATTATTCTACGGAAATTTGTACGCGGTGAACATCTTTCTGTGTACTTGAGTATTTGAATCGTTTGTGAGTTAATTTGTGAGTTGGTTAGTTAAATAAATAGTAAATTTGTTATTTCGCTACTTCGTTAGTTATTCGTTACGATTGCTCCGTTGAGCTTTACTTAGAATTTCTAGGCATCGCGCATGGGCGCGGTTCATAGTTTTCGGGTTCTTTACTTAAGTTTTAATTAAATATTGAGCCACCACAGATCCCCACAGAGTACGAAATAAGAATCCTTTCCGGATATGTAGCAGTTTTAATGATAAAGAATCGCTCCAAGCGGCTCAAAAGTAATTATAAGTATATAACACAAATGATACTAACGTTCAAAAAATCATATGATGATTGATAAAATAAATGAAATAAGTTTCACATCCACTCTCTTGGCACTCATACACACCCACAAAATTGCTACATCTTCAAAACTATTTTCCACAACAAACCGCTACATAGGGACCGACAAGAGAGAAGAGAATATTATCAATATTCTGTCGACCTGCAGGCTAGTGGTGGGAGATACGCAAGAATAAGTAAGAGCAAGTTGCTGAGCTTGAGTGGAGTCCGACAGCCATCGGGAACTGGTTTATAAATAGCAATTAAACTCAGTAGTTGTTGTCATAAAAACTCTTAATCTAATGGCACGGCGAGATGAGAAATATAAAGAAGGATCAGCCAATGAAGTGACTTGTTGAGGAAGCAAACCGCTTAACAGGACGGAATCAATATGAAATATTATATCAAAGACGTTCCCAATAAAAATTGTTTTTTCAACTGTGAAAAAAGCTGTACAAAAGTGAAGCAATTTGCACTTGGAACTTCTGTAGGATCAAATTTTGTTTAGGTATAGTTTCCAAACAGACAAAAGTCTGATTTTTACCAAGATTCTTATTCATTAAATAATTAATCCTAGATTGAATAAATATTGAGAATGTAGTCTGGGATTAAATGTTGAAGTATTTAAAATACCTTGTGCACATTCTTGTATCAAAAGATTTCAATAAAGTATCAAATTTCTAGGCATTGCAGGGATTAGCCATGGCGGTATGGGTTGTGATTAAATGAAGAAAATAATAATAGTTCTAAATGAAAATTCCTAGTACCTAGGCTGGCATCAGGGCTAACCTCTTTGTAATCAACCTTTGTAATCAATGTATCACAGATGATCTTTCTGTTCTACTCATTAAAAAGTTATCCATCTAACAATTTATCAGGAAGTTATCAAAATATTTTAGGCTTAATTTGATGTTAGCATCATTTAAATTGGTTCAATGTTGATGGCTTGACGGAGCAAACTGGGAAACTAGAAACACGGGTAATTCATCTGGCAGAGCTTGCAAAAAGAAGCTAGAACGGTTTTTAACAAGACCATTTTTCTCAGTACTAAATATTTTCTTGAATATTCTTAAATGAACAAAGCATTCGTTCGTTCCTAATGAATGTTTAACAGGACTTTCAAATTCCATGGGTTTGCCTCAGTTTGCTCTCAGATCGCGCTCAGGCCGAGACAAGGAGCAGCACGCCAGTGTCGGCTCAGTTTTGAATCGAAGACTTCGACTCAAAAATTTTCGCTCCAAGACGGTGCTCACGCTGTGCGGAATTTTTATCCAACCTAATATAGCTGATGGCTCTCACAAAACGAATTTTGTGCGCAATGCATAATTTTCCGGCCGAGTGAACACAATGAATGATGAGGATGAGGCATGAAATAGTGTAGCAGACTAAAAATCTGCGAGACCTGCTTCACTTCAATTCTCCCAATCGCGAATAATGAAGACGCTTTTCCTTTTGTTTTTCTTGACCCGAGACTCTATCAAACCAATCTCCAATCTCGTTATTGCTTGAATGTTCAAACTGAAATCACTCCCTCACAATGCCACGAACATTTCTTCTGTAATTTTCTACCTTGAAAATACGATCTGCTAAGATTTAAAGGTCGGATCGTTCCCTTGCTTTGCCACTGCAACCAACTGCAATGTCTGGGAGATGATGAAGTGCTGCAGAGGCGACAATCCTCGGCGGGAACAAATGACAACTTCCACTGCAGCAGCGAGGGAGTGGCATGCTTACGGAAATAAATTACGGCGTCTAATGAATTCAATAATTGATGAAATGCAGCTCTGCTTCCTCCCCTGTTTGTTCATCAATTATGGACTACTAATGCCTCGCAGCTACAGGTGACTGCAGGAGACTGTAAGTGGCTGCAAGGGGACTGCAGGGGACTGTAAGTGACTGCAAGGGGACTGCAGGGGACTGCAAGTGGCTGCAAGGGGACTGCAGGGGACTACAAGTGGCTGCAAGGGGACTGCAGGGGACTGCAAGTGGCTGCAAGGGGACTGCAGGGGACTGTAAGTGGCTGCAAGGGGACTGCACAGGACTGCAAGTGGCTGCAAGGTGCTGCATGTTACTACGGGTGACTATAAGCAAACACTGAGAATGACTGCTAAGCGCTCTGGGCGACTTTACGTGACTTTGTGACTCCAGTTGAATTTGTTAGGTAATCTGTTAGGTAATGTTGACGAAAATTTTTCACGGGTCCCCTTAGCTGAATGATGACATTGCTTAACCCATTGATATTACGACAATTCAAATGATTCAGGATAGGATAGGTAAGTATAGATTAAATTAGGATAAGATAGGTAAAGATAGGATAGGTAAGGATAAATTAGGATGGGATAGGTTAGGGTAGGATAGTTTAGGATAGGATAGGTTAGCATAGGTTAGGTAATGATGATGAAATTTTTACGGGTTCATGGTTTTTTATGTTTGACATATTATCAGGATAGCTTTGGCTTGGATAGGATAGGTTAGTATATGTTAGGTTAGCATGGGTTGTGTTAGAATATGTAATGTTAAAATTTCTTAGGTAATGTTGACGGAATTTTTTCACTGGTCTACCTAGCTTATTGATGATGTTGCCCTTGGAATTTCCACGGGTCTTGCTAGTTGTTATTATCGCAAGTAAGCATGACAAAATGTGGTAATGAATTTGTGTTAGGAACGTAAAGTGAACTGACAAACTGACATAAAGTAATATCGTTGCGTGAGACATTCACTGGCACATTAGACGTAGTGGTAATAAATAGGTTGCAGAGACAATAAAAATGGTGACGCGATTATAAACACGACTTAGCATTAATTAGCAAGGTGTAGAAACAATAACTAATGCCTAGCAATTATAAATAGTACATGGAAACAATAAACTAGTAGTAGAAGCAACAAATGATGTCTAGCGACGATGAATATAGGGTATAGCAGCTGTGAACAAGGCACACCCGCAATTAATAAGAGGTAGTAACAATACATACGGCGTTCCGATAATAAATGAATGCTTAGATAAGCCTGATGATCTTTCTTCATCCGCAGATTTTCTCAGCGAGTTTGTTGCCGCAAAGGTCATCATTTATGCGCACTTGTCCCTGCTCCCTCGCCTCCCTCGTCCGCACGCAGCGCCTCAGCGAGCGCGGCTCCTGCAGTGAACCTTTACTGCCTCAGCGCTGGACTTGCGCACGCTGGCGCTCTTTCTGCGGCCTCAAAACGAACAACGGCTGTTTTGACCATCCTCAGTGCTAACGGCTATTTCTTCAACCTCAATGCTAACGGCTATTTCTTCAGGCTCAATGTTAACGGCTATTTCTTCATGCTCAATGCTAACGGCTATTTCTTCAGGCTCAATGTTAACGGCTATTTCTTCATGCTCAATGCTAACGGCTATTTCTTCAGGATCAATGTTAACGGCGATTTCTTCAGGCTCAATGCTAACGGCTATTTCTTCAGGCTCAATGTTAACGGCTATTTCTTCATGCTCAATGCTAACGGCTACTTCTTCAGGATCAATGTTAACGGCTATTTCTTCATGCTCATTGCTAACAGCTATTTCTTCAGGATCAATGTTAACGGCTATTTCTTCATGCTCAATGCTAACGGCTATTTCTTCAGGATCAATGTTAAAGGCTATTTCTCCAGGCTCAATGCTAACGGCTATTTCTTCAGGATCAATGTTAACGGCTATTTCTTCAGGCTCAATGCTAATGGCTATTTCTTCAGCCTCAATATTAACTGCTATTTCTTCAGGCTCATTACTAACAGCTATTTCTTCAGGCTCAATGCTAACGGCTATTTCTTCAGGCTCAATGCTAACGGGTATTTCTTCAGGCTCAATGTTAACGGCTATTTCTTCAGGCTCAATGCTAACGGCTATTTCTTCAGGCTCAATGCTAACGGCTATTTCTTCAGGCTCAATGCTAACGGCTGTTACTTCGTTCTCAGGGCAAGCCGTGTTATTTTTACAGCCGCGGTACAAACTGCGGCTTCTTCAATGTATAGCCCAAGTGCAAGCTGCGGCTATCTCTTCAACTTCAGAGTAAGCCACTGCTATTTTTTCATCTCTATTCTTAGTGTAAGTGTAGCCATGAATTCTGTTTCGTGATGCAAAACTCTGTTTTGCGACAATTCGCTAATGCGAATTGTACTGCGGGTACTGACTACGGGCGTAGTTACTAAATTATAGCCAATATACCTAAAACGCTCAAAATTTGTTCAATGAGCTTCTTATTGTGGAAAAATACTCGTCTAAAACGAAGGCATAGAGCGTTTACTGCAAAAACCATCTCAAACGAGTCAATTTCTCTCACTATGCGGGAAAAATTCAATATATTTCGGAAATAAATTTTCCACTATAAAATGCATCTCTACAACTACAAGCGTACTCATTCTTCTTTTGCTTCAAATCTTGCAAATTATTATCCACTGATTCATCCTTCTGAGGAATGGAGATAAATTCCACACCTTGCTTTGTTGAGAGCTTTCCAGTCTCCTTATTAAATTCTAACGCTGAATGAATGCCCTTGAAAGATTACGTTTGAAAGAACGCTTGCATTCGCATGAGTGAGATAATATATTTGGTAGCTCACGAAATGAAAGTACTTGTCTCAAGAAATTAATAGATTATTAATTAATAGATTATTAATTAATCTTAATTAATTAATAATTATTTAATTATTAATTAAATAATTAATTAATTAATTTAATTAATTAATGAGTGAGATAATAAATTTGGTAGCTCACGAAATGAAAGTACTTGTCTCAAGAAATTAATAGACACGTATCGAACTTACCAGCAGTTCGAATAGCCGTTAATATTATTAGTCTATTACTGAGCAGCACCATAAAGTTTAAGGAAATGTGACTGATGCCGACTCCTTTGTTGCATTTCATTACAGAAAGCAAACGAGAACTGCATTTAGTCACTCAAAAACAAAGAACAAAATGAAGAGAATGTAAATTTATGCGTCATCAATAAGTTAACGGCCACTCACTAGTGGCACGGTGCTAATAGTTTAGAACAGAGAGAAATAATCGGAATTTTGAAACACTTCAAGAGAATGCTAAACCGTTTCAACATTTTATTTTAAATATCAACTCATGCGAGAATCTTCCAGAATGGTGTGGTCAAATTTTAATTCCTTATGATTGCTTGAACTTTTACGGAAAAAAGGCGACTCGGCTTATAAGCTCCGGTGCTGGAACAGTCTTGTTATTCAGTAAGATGTTAAGATACTCGTGATACTCAGCATGGTTGTAAATACTAGCAGAACGAATGCTGAAAGAAAAAATTGCACGGCTACCATAAATGTTTTGCTTTCTTCCTCGTGCAGTGGAAACATTTAAAATGAAGTAAATGAACAGCAATAAGTTTCTTTCTGAGTTCGGTAAAGTTGAGAATACCATCAAGTCAGAAATCAAAAAGGGAGTGAAACATAAAAAAAGAAAAATTCACAGATAGTAAGTGAGAAGATTTCCTTTCTGTAGATTTCAGTGGGTTAAGTCCAATGGGTTAGAAAATAAATTCAAAATAGATCGGCTGTGCTGAGATACAACAACAATATTTTTTGTATCTTTCATTGTACAGTTTTTGTCAGTATTTCTCTGCAGTAAAACTCAAAAATTCAACAAAGAAGTCCAGGAAGAGTGACCTCAAGAAGGAGTCGTGAGCGTAGTAGCGTCTCCGGCTACTGGAGACTTTACTAAGTGATTTTTTCATAAATATTATCAGGTGGTGACTTGAACGGAAGCCTGTCATTAGAATGAAAAGTTACGCTGGATCCCTCCAGCACCTGGGTGCAGGTCTCACTTCTCAGCTCCGTTATTAAGTCAAATCGCCTGCAGTTACAGCCTGTACAAAATTTCATTGAAGGCTACTTTCGAAAATGCTTGCTCTAATGAAACTCAAATCTACTCCGGTAATGAGGTGACTTATTTTATATGGGTAGTTTTACAGTGTTAATATTTCAGTTGTGGACACCAATTTTTTATTTAACAAAATAACCTCAGTGGGGGCACTTATTTTCAGAAAGTTTATTGAAGACCAAGATTATACAATTTCCTGTACGGGAATTGGTCACTGGAACTCCGAAGTCACCGTTTGGAAGCGTCTTTGCGATCCGATTTCCTGAACTTTTTTAAATATTCTGCATGTCACGAAATGGGACCCTTTTTTATCCTCATTGGCCATCTAGCTCAATAAAAGTCTTCTGAATCCCTTTAAAAATTGTTTTTTGGTCCTCAATTTGTCTAAAAACTTTGTGTGTTTTCAATTTCAACTTAATTCATTTCAACTCTAAAAGTACATACTCGTTCCGTGAGTTAATGAAATCTGCTCACTATTATCCGTAGACTATTCCACACCTATTAAAGTTCATCGTAATAGAAGCGCCAAAAGGGCTTTCCTCCATGCCGAAATGTTTCCCTCAAGTGAGCTTATCAATGCTTTAAAAGAATAATTTTGAATTCTACCACTTGGAAATGGACTCAAGACCCTTTTAATGTTGTTCTTCTCGCAACAGCCGCTCAATCTCATAAAATTATCCGAACTCAATCTGCACTACTGCCAAAGCAATTTGTTACACTTCACCGTCACTCTATCCACTCTCACTCACTGCACCCTCTCCTATATCACCCTCACTTACATCACCCTCACTTACATCACCCACTCTTACATCACCCTCTCTTACATCACCCTCTTTTACATCACCCTCTCTTACATCACCCTCTCTTACATCACCCTCTCTTACATCACCCTCTCTTACATCACCCTCTCCTGCATCACCCTCTCTTACATCACCCTC
>JACJUY010003522.1:9993-56364 GCA_014220935.1 Platorchestia sp. MABIK
CCGAAAACCTCAGCGAGCAATCGAAAACGATTCTAATTTTCCTTTCCTGTTTATGATACACGCCGTGATGCGACAGGTACCATGTTTTCCCTGGTTCGCGGGCCAATTCTTCGTCAGGAATCATTTCAATGAAGCCTTTGTCGAGCATCATGTTCATGAACTTAGAATAGTCTTCGGAAAGTTTCTCGTCTCTGCCGAGTCTCTTTTTCGTAGCAGAAAATTTGTTGTACACTTAATTACGATTGAGTGGAAAGTTTCGATTTTCCTCTCGGAAGGGCAGGTCGATTTCATAATGGCCGGAATCAAGTTTCCTAATACTAGGCGACACTATCTATGTCCATTTTAGATCTTCGTTTGATGGGGAGACTTCTGTCGAACCATACGCAAAATTACGTTTGAAATAAGATTCTATTTTCTCTTCCAAATCGTGAACTTCCTTCACTAAACTCTGTGACAAAAGGCTGACCGCTTTTTCTTGTAGACAGGTCCGTTGAGAGCCCATCCCAAGTGATGAAGGGTGGCGAATGGCTCGTCTGTATTTCCATCAACGACAGCCAAAGGTTTTAAAAGCTTCGGAATATTCATTCCTATCAAGAGCTCAACGTTTGCGTCAACAAAGTTAAACGACAATTCGCGGAGGTACGTGAATTTCTCCACGTCATCGTAAGAAGGTGCATCATCTTTTGAGAATGGCCACTCTGTATTAGCTTTTGTGTACACCACAGGAAGTATTACGGCGTTGTTGTCATCCAAATCAGTCAATTGAAGATTGTTCACAACCATAGTGTCTATGTCCTTATTTTTCTGATCCATGGTGGTCAATTTCACATTCGCAGTCTTGACTCCAAAGCCGAGATGAGGCAACAGACTTTCGTTCACAAAGCAGTCTGACGAACATGTATCAAGAGCGACGTTAATAATCATTTCTCCTTCTTTAGTTTTAAGTTTAACTGGTAGTATTGGGCAGAAGATCTTACTTCTGGTTGTACCAGCCCGTCTCCTCAGCAATGGTAGATGAACAGGGGCGAACTGGCTCCTCACTCTTGTCCTCAGCAGCCGAATCCTTGTTCACTGGAAAGATTTTCCTGGATGGGTCATGCAACGCTGTCGGGTGCCTGTTACTGCAAATAGAACAAATCGATCTGTTAAGATAATTCTTTGAGAGGTGGTTTTTTCGTCAACAACCAAAGCAAAGACCAGCTCTCCTCACTAGATCCGATTTTTCAGCAGAAGTCTTTTTCTTGAAGAAGAGACAATCTTCAATTTTGTGGTTTGTTTTCTTGCAACACTTGCAACATTAAGGTTTTCGTCGTGGCTGGGATCTTTCTCGTCCACAGAGTTCAGAGAGTTTCGAGTGGATGCAAGCACAACCTTTTTAACTTCAGTTTTCTTCCTCACAGGTGACTCATCGGCAATATTTCCGAAAAGCGGCTGGCGTAGAACCGCAGCTTCTTCGGAGACGAAGTCTACTAAATTTTCGAGCTTCATAACTCCCGTGCTGCTGACCCATTCAGAAATTTATCGTCTGACCGACGATTATTTACATCTGGATTTACCGGTTGTTATCATCTTCTTCTACCTATAAGCCGACGATATATCTTCGGATATCGTCGGAATTAGTGTCGCGAATGTCTCATATTATCATCTGATTAAGGGTAAATATTACCGGTTTTTTACCGTACATTTTGGACGAAGACCGACGATATTAACCAGTTAATTACCGGTAGTTAAACGGCAATTAGAGTCGGTTTTCGTTCAAAACTTACGATAGTTACTGGTAATTTAACGTTAAAAATGTCTACTCTAACCACTATATTCCGGGAGATTCCTAAGCAGTGCAACGATTGTTTCCAAAAATTGTGAATTGCTTCCAAAAACAGTAAGCTACATCTCGTGAAACTCATCTGTACAATTACCGTGAATTTGAAGACTTCACAAAAATTATCGAAATTACTTATTCATATTCAACAAATTTGTTTAATGCTGAATATATTTCATCAAGTTTCTTACGAATTGCGATAATTGAACAGATTGGTATTACAGGGTGAGGCCTATTGTAACAAGAAACAATGCATTATTAGAAAAAATAGCTGCGTTGCAGATGAATGCTACAGTAAGAGGGCTCAAATTGTCATCTTCATCGTAGAACACGAGAATATTACAATAAGTCTCACAGTACAATATAAAGTCACTTCAAATCGCCACTAATTTTTAAGTAGGGGAAAACATTACAGATGTTCAAAAAATATATTTATTTCAATTTCAACAAACGACATTTGGCTATTGAAATAAATTCTTACAAAAATATTTTCGGCATGCAAACAATTCCACCTTAGGTTGTTTGTAAGACTCATCACTGCAAACATTACGTATAAACCATTCATTTAAAATTAACTACCACCACAAAAGGACTCATCTAGCAACCGATTGCTAAGAAAATTTTAAATTAAATTTGCACATTTCTATTCTTAGACATCAAATATCTACAATGACCAGCCCTCTCGACCACTACACATCTTCGTCCTTTAATTGGGATGAGGAGACGACAGCTAGGGCCCGCACTAATGCTTTCGAATCGCAAGTAGCAGAGAACGGAATTATTCTCCACAGCTATACCTCTTCAGAAAAAGTTACCCTCCACCTCCCGCTTCTCTGCGGCTCCGACGTTTGTACTCTCTTTAAGATTTTAAATTTACAAGACATTCACATCAAAAAAAAAAACAACTTAAATTTTTCAAATGGAACTTTTCCATACAACTGGTGCTATTAGGCACATAAATTTTCGTAGAGCCAAAACCTCATGTTCGATTAAACGAAAATAAAATCCGCAGAAAAAATACAACATACATTGAGTTCTTTTTGGTACCAAAAATAGATGAACAGATGCCATTTCAAATTAGTACGATCAGTAAGTACTAGTATCGAATGAGCTCATTAATTCGTAGATAAAAATATTATTTTGACATCCGTTTTTTAGATATTCCAGCCACTGAAGTTTTCGTAATGCTGAGACCTGCTGTTCAATAAAACAAAAATGAAATCCAAAGAAAAAGCGAAATACACTGGGGTCCTTTTTGGTACCAGAAATAGATGAACTGATCCGACATCAGTTAGTACGATCAGTAAAGACTAGTTTCAAGATTAGATAATAGTTTAGTTTAAGCCTTCCTAACCGCTGCAGAAAAGAGCGTATCGAAGAGAGGAAAGAGGAAGGCAACATTTAGTATGGATATTAGGGAATGCGGAATCTATGTAGAGGGGCATAGAAACAAAAAGTTGGGAAAGAAGTTCATGAGACAAGATAAAAGTTAAAGAAGAAAATAGTAGGTGCTGAAAAACAGGACAGCAGTGAGCCAANTCTGGTATTCTCAATATTTAATTTCTTTGAGAGGTCCATATCCTCTTAAATCATTACCTCTTAACAATGAGTTTCTATCTGTAGGTCAGGTTGCCTTACTCAGGCATCCTATAAGACCTAGACCATTTTGGACTGTAGTCCGTACAATTGCACTGCTTCCCGGACGCGATGGCAAGGTCCGAGTTGTTAAAATTCTCAAGGCTGATAACTCAGAGTCTGCCGTTAAAATTTCCCTGCTTTACCCTCTGGAGTTAGCTGCTTCTAATACTGCTTCAGAGGAAGGGTGGGAAAGCGCAGAGGGAAGCTCGAGTGAGGAGTTCCATCCTTATTCCGAGCCGCCCGAGAGTTCTTTTACTCATGAGGGTAGTTCTTTCTCTGTCGAACGCCCTAGAGATCAGCATTATTCTTCTGAATCAGACTCCTCGGAAATTTCCGAGGAACCTGGAATTGATACAGCTGCACGCCCTAAACGGCAGGCAGCTCAACAGCAATGTAGCAAGATTGCTGACTTGATTAGGCGAGGTCACTTATAATTTCCTTTCCTACTTTGTGTTTACTATTTAAAATTTATATGCGCATAAATGTAATAAGTGTTCTTTCTATGCTTCCTCTGGAAAGTCACATTAATGTATTAAATGTTTGTATTTAAAATCTGTGTAACGGAAATTTCTAATGAAACCTCCGTTTTTTCTCTTGCCGGGATTGTGTCGAAATTCTAGCCATTGCTCGAATGCTGAGGTCCATTGCGGACTTTGTAGGGCAGATTTAAGAGCCTTCGGCAAATAAGGTCAAGGGCTGTGATTCGCTTGATCAGCCTAAAAATTAATAACGCTGGTAATTTAAGACTAAGCGGAGCAATGGCGGGGGTTTCTCACGTCTTCGGCGAAAAATGTATATGAAAACTAAAAATGTTCGTCTGCTCTTCTTGCAACGAGTCCCAAGCCATAGCAAGGGATTCGGGGAAGCTGACGAGCGTGTCAGCCAAAGGCCGACGCAACAGACTGAACTAAGCCGTGGGCGTGTGTACACCTCCTTATGTGTGCCGCTGCTCGACAGCAATGCGACCCTCGCTACAGGGGACTCGTGTGTCCTCGACAGCCGGCTACATTGAAGATTGTTCGCCTGAACATAATTTTCGAAACTTCAGGTGAGCCCTGTGCCTTTATGTTCCGCTTGTCCTTAAAATATCTTTATTCTAGCGTTACCGGCCCCAGATGGGTGCTAGGCAAATGTGTGTGCAGTAGAGCCCGTTAATTCGGGGTTAGTTTCCACTGGTCGGGTGGTTTGCGCACAAAGTTGAGGCTTTTTAAATTGAAGTTGAGGTTTGTTAAGTTGAAGTTGAGGCTTGTAAAATTTAAGTTAAGGCTTGTTAAATTGAAGTTGAGGCTTGTTAAATTGAAGTTGAGGCTTGTTAAATTGAAGTTGAGGTTTGTTAAATTGCAGTTGAGGTTTGTTAAATTGCAGTTGAGGTTTGTTAAATTGAAGTTGAGGTTTGTTAAATTGCAGTTGAGGTTTGTTAAATTGCAGTTGAGGTTTGTTAAATTGCAGTTGAGGTTTGTCAAATTGCAGTTGAGGTTTGTTAAATTGCAGTTGAGCTTTTTTAGATAAAAATTGAGTTTTTAAACTAAAGGTAAAAAGATGTAGTCTTCCCAGTACTCATTGCTGTGGTAAAAATTTGGCTTCTAATCATTTTCTAGTGCTGTCAATTGCAAAATTATCACTCTATCTGATGTAGCTTTAGGTATTAAATTTACATTTTATCAATGTGACTGGAAATTTTTTATGTACATTTTCAGCCTGAAGATGATGTTCGTACATCAAAATATTGCTTTTTATAGACTACAGAGTTAGTGAGTTTCACTACTATTGACAGTGGATCAATGAAAGTATGTTCAGTGAATTTCTTACTTCTATTTTTACCATGATGTTCTGGAAAGATTTTGTAACGTTAAAAAGTTGGAAAAGAAATAATCTAGTTTTTCACACTTGCTCTGATGTACTTGGTGCATTCTCCAAACCTTGTGTTGATGATTAATTAATTTCAGAATCATCCAATAATGCAAATGAAGGGAACTACTTCTAGTTTTCCTTAATTCTTAGTCACTTCCTGATAAACGTTTAGACTTGTTCAGTAAATCTGTTTCATTCAACAGTCAAAATTCAGTATGTGATACTTCTATTGAAAACAGCACAGAGTCAATCCATAAAACTTTGAAACTCAGTGAGTGAAATCCATCTAGATTTGCTTGAGTCTGAAGCTAGAAACAAAAGTTATCTTCATGCAATCCCTCAAATGAAGCCTTCGCTGATGCCTCAAGTTAACCAAAACCTGTCATGATGAAATGTGAAGTATCTCTTATGATTCAGTACTAATGCTTTATGTTGTTCATTGGACATTTCTTTCATTCCCATAACAGGGTGTCTACTAGGTAGTTAAGTAGTAAAAAGTAGAAAAAATTGAAAAGTAGCAAAAAAGGAAGTAAGGAGTAGTGAAATTTACCTCAGGGGCCAACTTTACCTGTCAGGATTGTAAAAAATTGTGAAGTGGGATAATTTACTGAAAAGTAGAAGTAAAGTACATATATATATAGAGTTTGAAGATTTTCAAAAATTTATTTCTCCCAGAATCAGATATTTGCTGCAGTTTATGGGAAATATTCCTATAAGGGGATTGGACAATACCGCGGTCTCTATTAGTTTTCAGTCAGTTTATTTTTTGCACATAATGAGCTGTTGCTCTCATTGTTGAAAGATGTTAAGACAGGGTCTTTGCCAAACATTTGTTAGCGTCCATTTGGGAAGGGGTAAATAAAAAATGAGTACTTTTTTGCAATTATGCTTTGGATGCTTCATTTAGTAATAAGGTTTAATTTAGTATTTTATGTATTAATCACCTTGAAATTTTTTTGAACCCATGCTAAGGCATGTATTATTGACTCAAACTTCTCATTATAGGATGATTTCTTACATCCTGGACATTTGGACAACATTCATTATGCAAAAATTAGGAAGTCATTTTTTGCTGTTGAAGGTCGTAAAAAGTAGTAAAATTTGAAAATGAATTAGGAAACACCCTGCATAATGTTTGTTTGAATTGTTTTGATGTTTCTGTGTAAATATAAAATTTTAAAATGAATTTCCTTCTTATGAGGAACATATAACACTGTACATTTATTACCAGAAATTACTTTCCAGGAATATTGTGTGTGGAATAAATTTGGAAATTCTGATTTTCTTTATGAATAAGGATAGACATAAAAATTCATTACCGATATGACACCAAAGATACCAGTTTCCAATTGCATTCAGTAGGCAACATGGATAAAGTTTTTGAAAAATACTGTGAAAATGTAAAGTTGTTCAGTGATTGTACACCTTAAACTTTTCACTACCAGAGTGAATAACACTTATTACGCTCTGATGGCTCTCTTTGCAGTAGCTACCCTCAGACGCTAGGAATTATTGCACAAAGGCTGGACTGACTGGCCTATCCACCGTTTATTTAAAATGTAACACTCCATGAAAACTTTCCTGTGGAGGTAAAAGCGGCATGAATCTCGATCGTATTTAGATGNATGACGAAGCCTCAGCGATGTGTGGGCGTCAGTCTGCACGTCACCAGCTCGTCATGACGGTGGTGTGGCCTCGGAAATGTCCTACTCTGGGTTAGGACAAACTCATCAAAGGACGAAAAGCTCTTTCAAGGAGCATTCCACCTGTCAGTTAATATAAGGTTCGTGTAAGCTCAAACAGTTCTTTTCGTTCATTAACTAATATCTTTCCCCTCGGGGGGATACAACTATTGTATTTATGAGAATTAACACTCACATGGGGAAAATGTGTGAGGGCCCGAGCTGAAAGTTACGAAGGCCTTTTTTTGTTGGAATAGAATGTTATTGTTATGTTAAGGACCACCAGTTTTCGGTACGTTGCTGTCCTGTTTTTCTGCACCTACCACTGTCTTCTTCAACTTTCATCTTGTTTCATGAACTTCTTTCACAACTTACTGTTTCCATGTCCCTTCTGCATAGATTCCGCGTTCCCTTATCTCCATACTAAATGGTGCCTCCCGCCTTCCTCTCATCGAAACGCTCGTTTTAGCTGTTGGGGAGTCTTAAACTAACGTGATATCTAATAAATATCTTATCTAGCATTCCGTTATAGTAATACCCCTTCCGAGGGATACGACTATTGAATCTTTGGGAATTAGCTCTCCCAGGGGGAAAATGTGAGGGCCCAAGCTAAGAGCTAGTTAGGCGTTCTGTTTGTTGAACTAAAATGCTTTTGTTATGTTAAGGACGTTCTTTCTCGGTTCACTGCAGTCCTGTTTTTCAGCACCTACTACTTGCTTCTTGAACTTCGATCTTCCTTTATGAACTTCTTACTCAACTTATCGTTTCTATGCTCCTGCTGCATTGATTCCGCGTTCCCTCAACTCCATCCTAAATGGTGCCTTCCTCCTTCCTCTCTTTGGATCGCATTTATTTTTCTGTGGATAGGAAGGCTTAAACTAACTAATAATTATCTTTCGTCATAGTGATGCAAATAAAGGGATTTATTCAGCAAAATTTGTAAAAACAAATACTAACAGATCGGTTGCAACGTTTGAAAATGTATTAGCATTGCAGTGGGCAGAATCGATAATTTCATGCTAAAATGGTTAATCTGTTTTTTCGTTCATGAATTGGTTATTCTTCAATATATTTGAGCATAGCATGGAAGTCAGTCCTCAATGTTACGTTTTAATATCAGTTTTTCTTTATCCACAGAACATCATTTGATTCAAATTTAAAAGCCCAATGGGTTCAAAGTTTCATAGAAAAATAAATTATCAATAACTTAACTCACAGCTGTCCAATAGGGTACCGATATCAAGTGTTGTGATCAGGGTTAGGTTAATCGACTTATTCTCTGATTGCAGCCAAAGCCAGATGGGCCAAATGTTGCGCGTGGCTGGCTTGCTTGCCTGGCTTGCTCCGAACAAAGTGGTAGTTGGAACACAGTCATTCGGCAAATGGTAATTTATTTTATTTGTTTTCATTTGCGCAGTTAACATTTACTAATGTATTTCAATTTATCAGATGCTTTAGCTGCAGTCGGGTATGATGAAGATAAGAAACTGAAGGCGTCAGCCATCCAAGAGGTGCTGCGTCGTTGCAACGATTGGGCTGGCTCAGAGACAATGGATTGAATCAGAAAAGTGGCCGGATGAAACCAGTACACTTCCTCAAAGTCTACTTGTTTGTTCATCGCTTACTTTGACCGCCTCTCAGTCGCCTTATTTACTAGCTTCGTCGACATCAGGTCATGATGCTCCTCCCATGAGCTGGGTTTAGACAGAGGGTGCTTTCCTCGGGGCATCGCCTTTTCTCCCTCCCCGCCTCTTCAAAAAAACCCTAAACCCCCGATCTAATGCCTCTCACCCGTTCCCCATGCGTGTCGTCGCTGCCAACGTTCATGCTGGAAAAACTCATGGGCGACTGACCAGTTTTGCCAATTTAGCGGATTTTCGGCTAGTTCTAGAGTATTGTGATTTTATCTAGCTCCTAAAAATCACGATCTAGCTCCTAGCGGAAAATCTAGAGTATTTGAAGTACGGTTTGGCTGTAATTTACCTACTCTCATATTTTAGGCGCAATTATTTAAAATTATTGAAAAAAAGTGTCGAACTAATAACATAATTTCTAGCTGTCAAGTTCAGTACATGTGGCGATTTTTTCGGCGACACATCATTCCATGACAGCGGCAGCCAATCATGGGTTGGTTGCGGTGAGTAGCGTGTGTTAGAAAGTGTGGCGGAATCACTTATCATGCTTAAGCAGTACACGCAATACTTTCGGTAAAGTTGGAAGTTTTTTCCTGAATTTAGAGGCTGGCTACTGCCTTACATGCTGACAATGCAAAGGCATATTGGGACTATTGTAAATGTACCATAAACGTAAAATTGTGTGCGCTAAAAAAGCATGATGTGAGCCAAAAACAACAATTTTTCGCATGTTGGCGGGAGTGTTCGTCAGCCAAAAATCACAGCTTTTGTTAAAGACGCTACAGAGTGTAGCAGAGGGTAAATTATGTTTGCATATCGCAGAATGTAGTTCCTTCGCAATTGCTGACCATCTTTCGTGAGTGTGTTGCAGTTCATTTGCTGACTGTAAAACGGCACTGGGCATCAAACTTCATTTCACGAAGTGCAAGGAAATTTTTGTGAATGTTCTTGCACTTCATTTTGTCAGTAAACTGTGTGTCAGTTTCTTAGAAAAGTTATACATACTAATTGCTGATAGCACTGATACATCAGATAATAAGTTACTTGGCGAGATATTTTAGCAAATCATTCAAATCATTGAGAGAGGATGTTTCGACACAAGTCGGTCCGATGCTTATGCCACTCAATTCAATGGTCAGTATCTAATGCTTGAGCAGAAGCCCCGCTTTAAAATGTAGATTTTATTGTTAAAGAAACCTATAATTGATTCCTTCAATCAGCTAAAAGGCAAGCGCCTTATTCTGCCATAACTACAATGGAAAAAAATGAAAAGCAATGAAGTAGCATGAAACAAAATGAGCTTTTTACAGTAGAACAATATTGAATCCACGACAGAACTTTAGGTAGAAGTAACTGAATCTAAAAATGCTGCAGTCAACAATCCATTCAATCACGTTTCTTCCATAGCAATTCATTTATTAGCATTGCCACGCTCTAAACGCCGATGAAGAAACACTTTTTTGTTAAATCAATTTAGTCCATACTTGCAAGTCACTCTTTAATATGTTTAACGTGCTATGCTGACTTATTATTTGTAATTTACTGTCAAAACAAAATATATCATTCAACAATTATCTAGCGGATTTCTGTTAGAAATCTAGCTCCTTGCTGCGCTATAGAGTTGGCAACACTGCGACTGACTTGGCAGTGCATAATTGGTAGTCTTAAAAGTAGGGTGTATATCGCAGTTGTTCTGCCGTCATGTCCTCATGCCTAATACCAAACCAACAAGTTTCCCCTGATCTAGAAAAGGAGCGAGGGCTAAAGTTTCAACATTGATAGATTTATTAAAAGCAAGGCGTCAGTCTAATTGTACTTATTGTGCCTGTAAATATAATTTCTTTATGGAGTACTATAGCTTCTAGGTTGCCGACTTTGAAATAATCTTTTGCTGGAATAATTTTCCATTTAATTCAAAAGCACGTACCTTTTAACAATCGTAACACATAATTTTCGCTGTTATGCTATTATTTACACAGGATGACTCGTGATAGGACTTGGATATAATTTGTGTAACTTATTTCTGTAATTCTTGAATTCTTCACGAATACGTTGATGTTCTTGTGCCGGCCTCCGTGGAATAGTTTGCAGGTTCAAAACATGAGGTATTATCGGCATTACAAAAATTTCTGTGGTTGGAATGTTAAAAAACGGATGTCGAAATAACATTTTCATCTACGAAGATCACTTGTTAGTGGTAACGGTGGTTAAACAAATTCAATAATACAATAATAATTTCATCTACGAATTGAAGAGTTCATTTGGAACTAGTCGTTTCCTCAGGGGTATACAATTATAGTATCTATGGGAATTAGCGCTCCCAGGGGGAAGATGTGAGGGCCCGAGCTGAGAGTTAGGTGGCCCTTCTTTTTGTTGAAAATAAAATATTCTTTGCTATGTTAAAGGACGACCTTTTTCGGTTCACTGCTGTCCTGTTTTTCAGCTCCTACTATTTTCTTCTTCAACTTTTATCTTGTTTCATGAACTTCTTTCCAAACTTTTTGTTTCTATGCCCCCTCTACATAGATTCCGCATTCCCTAATATCCATACTAAATGGTGCCTTCCTCTTTCCTCTCTTCGATTCGCTCTTTTTTGCAGGGAGGTTTAAACTAAACTATTATCTAATCTAATCTTGAAACTAGTCTTTACTGATCGTACTAAGTGATGTCGGATCTGTTCATCTTTTTCTGGTACCAAAATGGACCCCACTGTATTTCGCTTTTTTCTTTGGATTTCATTTTTGTTTTATTGAACAGGAGGTCTCGGCATTACGAAAACTTCAGTGGCTGGAATGTCAAAAAAACGGATGTCAAAATAATATTTTTATCTACGAATTAATAAGCTCATTCGATACTAGTACTTACTGATCGTACTAATTTGAAATGGCATCTGTTCATCTGTTTTTGGTACCAAAAAGAACTCAACGTATGTTGTATTTTTTCTGCGGATTTTACTTTCGTTTAATCGAACATGAGGTTTTGGCATTACGAAAATTTATGTGCCTAATAGCACCAGTTTTATGGAAAAGTTCCGTTTGAAAAATTTGACTTGTTTATTTTTTTATGATGTGAATGTCTTGTAAATTTAGAATCCAATAGAGTACAAACGTCGGAGCCGCATAGAAGCGGGAGGTGGAGGGTAACTTCTTCTGAAGAGGTATAGCTGTGGAGGATAATTCCGCCCTCTGCTACATGCGACTCGAAAGCATTAGTGCGGGCCCTAGCTGTCGTCTCCTCATCCCAATTAAAGGACGAAGATGTGTAGTGGTTGAGAGAGCTGGTCATTGTAGATATTTGATGTCTAAGAATGGAAGTGTGCAAATTTAATTTAAAATTGGTAAAATTTTCTTAGTAATCGGTTGCTTGATGAGTCCTTTTGTGGTGGTCGTTAATTTTAAATGAATGTTTTATACGTAGTGTTTGCAGTGATGAGTCTTACAAACAACCTGAGTTAGAATTCTTTGCATGCCGAAGATATTTTTGTAAGAATTTATTTCAATAGTCAAATGTCAGCTGCTGAAATTGAAATAAATATATTTTTTGAACATCTGTAATGTTTTAACCTATTTATAAATCAGTGGCGATTTGAAATGACTTTATATTGTACTGTGAGACTTATTGTAATGGTCTCGTGTTCTACGATGAAGATGACAATTTAAGCCCTCTTACTGTAGCATTCATCAGCATCGCAGCTATTTTTTCTAATAATGCATTGTTACTTGTTACAATAGGCCTCACCCTGTAATAATAATCTGTTCAATTATCGCAATTTGTAAGAAACTTGATGAAATATGTACAGTTTTAAACAAATTTGTTTAATTTGAATAAGTAATTGCGATAATTTTTGTGAAGTCTTCAAATTCACGGTAATTGGACAGATGCGTTTCACGAGATGTGGCTTATTGTTTTTGGAAGCAATTCGCAATTTTTGGGAAAAATCGTTGCACTGCTTATGAATCTCCCGGAATATAGTGGTTAGAGTAGACATTTTTAAGGTTAAATTACCGGTAACTATCGTAAGTTTTGAACGAAGACCGACTACAATTACCGTTTAACTACCGGTAATTAACTGGTTAATATCGTCGGTCTTCGTCCAAAATGTACGGTAAAAAACCGGTAATTTACCCTTAATCAGATGATAATGTGAGACACTCGCGACACTAATTCCGACGATATCCGACGATATGTCGTCGGCTTATAGGAAGAAGAAGATGATAACTACCGGTAAATTCAGATGTAAATTATCGTCGGTCAGACGATAAATTTCTGATTGGGATGTGCGGCTGAATGAAATTTTCCCTCGCTCGATGTTAAAGAACAATGTAATTGTACTTGTCCTTCCTCAGCGTAAATATTCCAATAGTTTCAAATTTTTTCTGACGTTAATTCAGTCAAAGAAAAGTATTTTGTCCTTCACCACAACCTCCTCTAGTCCCTCGTCCTCATACAATTAGAATACCCAAAAATGTATGTACTAGGGCGACAAGGTTGAATATGCGGTTTCTACGGTTTCTTCCTTTACATTTTCTTTCTTTTGGCATTACTCCTTCTAATTACTTTTGAGTTCTTCACAACTATTTGCATAGGAAAGATACTACAAGAATATTCCGAAAATATTCCGAAGAACGTTTCCCCAAAAATCGACCTTTTGGAAAAATAATATTTCATCGATAATAAGACGCAGTTTGTTCCTTGTTGGTTTACTTGCTAATTGTGTCCGTCCCTACTCTCACCCAGTAATCTGGACCCTGAGAAATACATACAAATTTCAAATTTCTTCTGTTGCGTGAAAGTTTATTCATACGGATTCAATTTTAAAAATGTTCACCAATGATTTAGGGCCGTCATTTCCAACACCGCGATTTCGCTACATAGTTTTAATTTAAACTTTCTTTCTTGTATTTATTTTTTACTCCAAGGATAATTTTCATTCATACAGTGCCAAAATTGATGAACTCTGATCATCATCAAATATGTTTCATGTAATGGCATCTTATTTGATGTGTTAATTTGATATTGAAAACTTTCTTCAACCTAAGATAGTAATACATTTTTGTTTTTTCTAAGTTTACCAGGTAACCAATAAGAATGTCCTACTGATGAACTTTAAGCGATTTAAGCAACAGTTTTTTTATTTTTCTTGTTCATTTTACGTGCAACTTTGGCCGTATCTCTCATATTCTTTCCGATGCGGAAATGATCATCTTCGAATGAAAAGAAATGCTTATGTAATTGTCATATTTCTCATAAAAACACAAGACGTTTCTGGAAATTTTTCATTTGATAACTTCTACAGGATCCCACAAAAATTGGTTTATCATTATAGCTCCTCTGAAATACGAACACCATAATTCATCGCACATAAATTCTGTTGATAATTTTGAGCTACAAGCCACTCCTTTCGCGGAAAGGGGCTTCTCACAACAAAGAGCATTCAACCCTTTTTTTGCTGAACTTATTTCATGAGCTTTAGAAAGTTCGCTAAAAAATGCGAAGGAAGACATTCAAGAAGCCGATTGAATTACTCGGATAATAAGGAAGACAGCTAGGATTATGTTGGCTCGGAGCCGGGAAGAAAGAAGCTGGGGCTGATATCGCACCTCCGATCTCGCTTCGTCATGCACCCACTCAAGGTACCGCGTGCCAAGTCATCGGGCTCTTGTTTTAGGTTAACCAAACCAAATAGTCGATGAAATGGCGCTACGCCCATTCTTGCTCATCGCATAACCCATTTAGAAGTCTTCCTCCAGGCCGAAAATACGGTTAGTAAAATGGCTACTCGCTGAAAAATAGAGGAAAGACTGATGGGCAGGGAATATGCTGTAGGAGAGGAGAGATGTTAAAGAGGGACGAGTTAATCAGGATAGTTGAAACATTGCATTTGTTGACTTCATGAAAGTTCATTGTCAGGCGACAAACTTGAGCTTCTAATTTCTTTTTTTGAGAAAAAACAAGAAGTATTATTGAGCTTCGCAGACAAAACATCAGCAATTCTGAAAAATAAAACTTTCGAGAGACAAAATTTTTGCCTTTAAAGAAAATTTCCTCAGCAAATTTAGGACCGTTTTCAACCTTAAGCTGAGCCTCCATACATCTACCCACTTACTTGTTTTACACAGCTCAAAATATCAGGAATCATTCCCATGAACGCAGTTTATACTATGAATTGGTAGTTTATGCTTCAAAATCCTGACCAAAATGTGACTGTCTGCATGTACCTAAGAGTGATTTATGAATTGAATTGAGAACGCGTGTTCTCTCAGGCCCAAAGAGAAACTGTTTTCATAGGAACGAGCACGAGTGTTGAGGAATTCCTGTTCCATGCAGCGCAGTTTTAACTAACTGCGCCATGACATCACATAACCCGGACCCGAAATTCCAGAGAGCTGTTGCGAGAGAATTTAGTACAGTAATGCGTCCTCGATAGCACATGCTCTTATTCAGCAACTTCTTCCATGTCATAAAATGCAACGTTTCTGAAGTATCGATTTGAAAGTTGACCTAATTGTAAGGTTCTTCTCAATTTGAGAAAAAACTGGTAGTTTAACTCATCGTTCGATTGTATTCAAAAAGCAAAATGAAGGCTGAAAAAAGTTAGGAATAATCAGAATATTTCACCTGGCGTGGTTCTCATAATGAAGCACAAAATGGGTATAGTGTTTTAACATCACTGTTATATTTCATTTCTTTTCTGGAATCTAGTTCTATAGAATGTTAGAGAAATTATAGAACAGATTTTGAAATTTTTTCAGACTATGCAAAATTTTAAAGCATTTTTTCCTTTGCTCGATGGAGCGTGCACAATTTGCCATTTGTGAATAATTACCCTTTGTCTGGAAACAGAAATTATTCTTTTGTTCTTCATAAATTAAGAAAAAGCTATTGGTCCAGGTTTTGCGTAGCATTTCCTTCATTTTTCAGAAGTCTTATGACTGCTGATGAAACCAACTGTAAAAAGAATTTATTTTCTCGAGCAACTTGCTCAAACCCACGAACTGATTTTTGTCCTCTCTGATGTTCGCTATCGCTCACATTGTCAATGAAAAGAAATTTGCATCAGGTCATGACTTAGCTTCACATTTTAAATTTCTTTTTATTAATTTGAATACCGTGCAAATAATCCCTTATATGTTCTCTGAGAACGTTCATCATTGAAGAACAATTCATCTCATCTAAAGTGGTCATGAAAGATCCTCCGCTATCGAGAAATTACAGATGACCACTTTTCCGGTTCAGTTCTGCAATGAAGAAGATTTGATCAGCAATGCCCGATTATGATCGAGCTTTAGCTCAAAGGGTGTGGAAGCTGAGAACGATCGAATTTGAGCATACTTGTGTTTCATTTTCACTGTAACTATTGGTGAGCGTCGGTCGTATAATTTAAGTACAGAAGGATTTAAGTTTTCAATCAAGAATGAGAAAACAAAGTTGAACGTAACTTGAATATCTAAACATATGCAGATTTAAAATGTGACAGAAATCAATAGATGAGATGAATTGTTCTTCAATGATGAACGTTCTCAGAGAAAATATTAGGAATTATTTGCACGGTATTTAAATTAATAAAAAGAAATTTAAAATTAAAATGATTAAATGCCTAAAATGATTAAAATCTCTTTAAGCAGCTTGGGGATAAAAAAAGCAGAACGGTACCAGCCGAACGAACCTTGATGTGTTGTATAGTCGTGCATTAAGTTCCCTTAGCCATAAATAGTACTGCCTTTTCCACCTTAAACATTGCAAATGGAAATTGGGACATAACACTCTCACTGTAGTGCAATTTACAGCTCGAGTGTTAATTTCGGCAAGATTTTGTTGATAGGTTTGAAATTAGTTAATGAGTTTCCTATTATTTACCCACCTGCAGTAAGACAGCTGTTGTAGGTGGTTAATAAATACCGCCATGCTCGAGAATCGTCGACTTTTTCGAGCCAATTCACTCAGACGTAAATTATAATTCCAGGTGCTCCTGAGAGGTCTCCTGATTTCACCAAGCTAGCGGTACGAACACCACTGTTTTAATTTCAATTGTATAAGATGGGTAAAAATATTTCTCGGTTCGCTTAATTTGAATTTTATTTATGACGATGATATTTGAGTCCACTTTACGAATATGGGCATTCCGTTAACTTTTGTTTAAATGCTGCAAGTTTCAGTCCCATTTTCTCATTTATGCTCGAGTAACACTCCCAATATTTATCTTAGTTCTGTTTCATAGATTACTAAGAAATAGTCAATGATTGATGATGAGAAATTTGTGCAAATAACTCACAACTTATAAACTTTTCCAAATTAACTGAAATGTTTTGAGTTTATAAATTTTAACGTAACCCTTTTTCTGCCCTCAAAACATGAAATTCCCATTAATGACATGCATCAAAACTCAAGCGTCGCATTAACTCACCAGGATGGAGTGATAGTAATCTCTGGATCAAACTGAGAAATTCGGTGCTGACATCACGACGCACCGTGTGGCTGTCACATTAATGTTCGTTATAAGTGGCGGGCATAAAGGAGCAAAGCTAAACAAGTTCTTATCTACAGCGGTCGCTCTTTAGAGCAGTGTATGCACTTTCGTGGTAAAGAAGACGTTCACTGGCCTTAATAAGCCAGTGCAGTCAAGCACAAAGAAGAGGAACATTTATTAACGATGCGTTATCAGAGATGAACCCAAGGCAGCCAGCCAAAGGTGATGAATCCAGTAGGGGAGTGTCCCGCTAGCTATAGTGTATCAGGGCATAGTCTGGAATTTCTCCAGCACTAAGTGTGATTGACCACTTCAATGAATAACGCAACTAAGATTGATGAAACGAAATATTCGTTAACTTTTTTGAAAATTGTGTGTCCACTACCCATTAAGATAAGTGTTTTTTAATGCCAACTTCACACGACTTTGTGTTTTGAAGTTTTCATTATTATGTGGGGGATTATATAATTCCGGTACGTAAGGAAATGCGTCCATTTTCGAGTACAGTAACTGAAAATATACTGAAATTATTCGAGTATAGCGACAGAAAGAATTCTGGTTCGAGTACAGTAACTTAAAATATTCTCAAATGCTACCCTGTTCGAGTAAAGTAATTGAGAGTAATAGCAGGATTATCATTACGCCCCGATTTTATAATACATACGTTACCCTCAAAAATTAAACTTACATCTGTTCAATCTGATAAAGTGAGCCGAAGTCAATGAAAATTAAAAGATTGCAAAAGCCCACTATGGTATATTATTAGCATTCTGTGGTTTAAGAATGCTGTTATTTGCGAAGAAATGAAGGAATCTCGATTAAAAATAATGTCCTTAAAAAAGTTGAATTTCCCATTTAAGACTGTAAGTGAATTGACTCGCGCTAGACAATTGAGAATAAAATTTAATGTTGAAGGAAATGAGCGTATTCAGTATAAATCGTAAGAATCAGTACTAACACCTACAGTTGTAAGCAATATCAATCGTGTGTGTGCTACACTCTTCTTGCAATGGCGGGAGAGGAGTTTTTGCGGTTCCCTAATGTTCATTTAATAACAAATTTGCAAACATTATAAATTGTCATTTACGTACATCCGGCACTAGATTTGAATCTGGAGTTTCAATTTAATGGCACGTTGATGTTTAAGTATATTTCCTACTGCTCTCGATTTTTTAAATACATGCCTCCCGTTCATGGACGTTTTTCCTTTAGACGTATTTATTGAGACCTCTTGTTTCTGTCATTATACGACAGCTGGATTGAGCAACATTATGCATTGTGTAACAGCTTACTTCAAGTTCATGCTACCTGATTTTTTCCAAAACGTTTTCTGATGCAAAATTATAATTCAGGGTTTTTAACACAGGGCTTTGAATAAATGCCTTTTCAGTTAATATCCACGCCACTCTTGATATGCATTATTTTTTATCCATGTATTGAGAAATAAGCTTAGATTTTTTAGCAAAGTTTTGATCATACAACTTTTTACTTGAAATACCCGTCTCACAAAAGTTTGGAAACAGTTCATGGTCATTAAGTCCTAATACAGCAAGCTCACCCTGAAACCTATAATCATAAACTTTTTTATAACTGAAATAAAAAACATTTCAAAAATCCTTACACTTTAGTGCGGCAGACATTCCCATCTTTGCGTGAGAGACACCAATCCAAGCATGGAAATATGAAATTCGAAGCCAGGTAGTGACAATACAAGGTCACAACCTTGATCTCACTGATCGATATGTTACCCCTGTCGAACTTCAAGGGTTCCCGTCGAATCGGACAGAAATAATTATATTAGAAAAACGACACAAGTTCAAGGCTTTTCTTCTACGTCAGACTGAAGGACAGCAATGTCATTCTGTTCAGTATTGAGTACGCATCACAATCTGTGAAAAAATGTTCGCAAATTATAATTAGAATTAATGATTTGTTGGGAGCTGAGAGAAGAAATAAAGCGTTCACTCGGAGTCATGTACCTGACTGACCTCTACGTAGTTTCATTGAATTTTACGTCCTTCAGTTCTAGGACTGAACTATGTTAGATTAAAGGAAAAATGCCTAGAGTTGTGAGAGAAATACTTCTCAGTTACTACATGAAATATTTCTGTAATAAAAACTGATGGAGTGTTAACTAATACATCTTCTTTTGCGAAAAAATTTAATCTGGTTTTGACCGCGTCCGTCAATCACAATCAGTTTTGTAGACTTAGCAAAGCCGAGCCAACAAAATATAAAGTAGTTTACACACAAAAACATGTTAAAAGAATTTTTAAGAGGAATTCCTACTGTATGTAATTCAAATAAAAGTTTTACACGACTGTGTTACCGGCGTTCCTTCAAAAACAGACACACGAATACACTTTTAAAATTAGACTCATCTCGCATTCATTTCAAACCATATACATCCATATACTGTATATAGATGTATATTAGCTAGGAATACTTGAATCTTATACGTTTACTTTTATATATATCAGACCACCTCCCCCCTTCATTGTTGCCTCACTTGCCCCAAACAAACCAAGGTCCGCCCCCGCAATCTGCCTTGTGGAGCATCAACGGTTCTTCTGACGCATAACGGGCCGTCGATGGAGCAGCGATACAGAGCGAGAGGAGGCAAGTAAAAGAGATGTTTGGCGGATCGGGTTGGGCAACAGCGAAGTTTTTACTTCCCTTACGGTGTAGCAAAAACGGCGGCTTTTGTTGCTGTGATTAGATGCAATCTACTTTGCCGCGTATTAGCCAAGAATTTGACCAAAATGTGCGGAACGAATTACTTTTTTTAGAGGGCGTTTCTGAATTTTAGTACGGAATTCTTTCACATATATGGGCACTCTTGTCATGAAAGGTTACTCGCCAAATACATATCGAAGTGATGGCCTCTAAGGGAGCTCTCCTTTGAGATTGTTGTCTTTGCATCCTGAGTAAGTCATAAATGTCACTTTCATCAAAATATATAGGTCATGAAGTTGAGCGTTGTTCTTATAAGCCAGTTGACTCTGCCCTATCAAAAATTGCGGTAGTTTTCACAGACCCTGAGGGCATCAGTTCTTCATTAAATATTTAAGTGTGAGGGAGATTTTTTTCGCTCATCAGTCATTAAGCCTTCATTTAATGCATTTGTTGTCCAAACAGAAAAAAACGTGAACCATTCAGGGCTACATTTTATCTTGTCAGAATACTTCAATCCACCTTATAAAAATCAATTCGAAGATGTGTGTCTACCGCAAATTCATTTAGAGGCAAAAAGCAACCAACAATAAATGAGTTTCATTCTTGTAATGATATTGTTCGGTTTTTACTTCTTTTGAACAACGTTCGATTACATTTCTGAGTGTGTAAAATTCATTAGAAGTCAGTACCCACGAAATCAATCTCTTAATAAATTGGCAACTATTTATCAAAGAAGCTTCCTTGGTGAATCACATCTAGAACATTAATTCTGCTTGACTAAGAAACAATGATATTGTTTCCAACCAATATTTTACACGTACTTAATATTTCACACGTAGGATTGGGACTTACCGGTGCATCTGTTGCCAGTGAAACAGACATCTGTTTGAAGCTTCACCAGACAAGACCTTGAAATTTGGGCACAGCAATCGCATCATGTTACCCACCCTCCTAGCAAAACGTCCATGTGTAAAAACATCTCGAGTTGATGAGCAAGGATTTACCTAGTCAGTATATGAGCAAAAAGAAAGACATTTTGTCTTGTTTGAGAGGCAATCTATCTTGTGGCGTCGTTGACAAGGGTCGAGAGCTCATGATAAAAGTGTTGAGTTAGTTTTAGCATATAATCGCCTAAAATTTGATGCTCTTATCCGAACGGAGAAACAGAGTGAATGGAGGACCTAGAACATGCATTATTTTATTCTTCATTCTGTATATTTTGTCACAGAAGGATTTGACAAATCAAAATCTAGGAAAAATTAAAAGGCTACGGTTTTAGTGGGGCGTCAAAACGTTTTTGGTCCAACTTCTCATGAAAAAAATAAGACATGTAATCAAATATTGATTTTCTATGTCGAAAAGTATAGGCAAGTGCAAAAAAAATCGCTAGCTTTTGTATCAATTTAAATATGGCTCTCGAAATTTTCCTGTCCGAAGAAAAATCTACTATTCAATGACCACCGTTAGATGAACTCTTCATATGTTAAAAATTTGCCATCATTGGAAGAAATTCAGATTTAGGGATTAAAAAAATTTCTACCTCGGATTGGAAGAACGAGGAAACAACGTAAAAGTACGTATTACAAACATCAATAATCGTAGTTGTGCAATGAGTATATTTACTTGAACTAAGAAATAATCTTGACTAGGCAGACATCAAGTCATTGTGCGATTCATGCTTTGAATGTTAGTTCCAAATAAAAAGTCAAATTCGATAATTCCAAGCATCTCACGTTAATTTTTTGAGAATTCAGTAGCCGTGATCAGAGTTCCGGTTCTGGCAAAAGACCAAGACGTTACCTGAGCTCAGATTTTCCTTCAAGTTATGACAAGAATTCTAGTCGACATTAGTTCATGTTGTATGAGTCCAGGTTCTGACCAGGGTTTAGATTAACTAGAAGCTTTCAAGTTCTTCTCTGAGTTCAGGTTCTAATAAAAGCTCAGGATGACCAGAGTTCAATTTGCAACAAGTATTTGATGCTGATGCCACGTGTGCTACATCAGACCGCAGCTCTTCTACGGACTTCAACATCTCGCAGGAAGTGAAACAAAGATCATGGACCAACAAATTTGTCAGTGTATTCTTATTTCGGTAACGAAAGACAACTTTAGCAATATTTAACGAAGGATCACTCTTTTCATTTGGATTAATTTTATCTGAAATCTTCCCTTCATCAAATTCCTTCCACATACAAAATTGTGATAAGGAAAATAGAATTGTTTTCATTTGCATTGAGGGGACTCGAGTCTGCCTCGAAAACTCAGGCGCATTACGTCGCATAAATGGCGGAATTCTCTTCGAAGTTTTTTAGATTTAAGAACTTCCGAGTCTCAGTTCCGATGCAGGAAACAGAGGCTTCAGACCCCATAATAGACTAAGCAAAAAATCGAACGAGTTGAGATCAAGCAAGGTGAGATCAAGCAAGGAAGATGTCACGTTTCATTGCTCCAATGCCTTGAAAATGAGCCTGTCTTCTCGGTTGTTTGTTTGACTCAAGATAGGGAGCGCTGTTCCCTCATTGTTTTGTACGATGCTCTGTTACGATGAGAAAGAGTCTCGCTTGGAAACTGTGCTCTTGGAAAGTGTCTCTTCTAGAAAGTCGCTCGCTTGCAAGTGTCTCACCTGGCAAGTGTCTCGCTTGGCAAGTGTCTCGTCTGGAAAGTGTTTCGCCTGGAAGGTGTCTCGACAGGAAAGTGTCTAGCCTGGAAAGTGTCTCACCCTCCCTCGGGAAGCGATGGATTTTCAAGTAGTTAGGCGTCTTTAAGAGCAGGAGTCAAAACTTGTTCAAAGCATGAATTTGTGTTCACTTATTACCAAAACTAAACGGATGTTTTCGTGCTCTGAAAATTGTAGCGTACAACATAAAACCTGCTTTAGCGCTTTAAATTGTACTTTTGGAGTCTACGTTGTGTGTATTGAACGTATATTTGAACTTCGCATGAACAATGAACTTTTATGATAAAATGATATTTTTGTGACCCCACACTAATTGATCTTCTTCAGAAGTACCTTTGCTCTCGCTAGCCGTTTCTACTAACGAAAATTCATTAGTGGCTGAGATTTTTGAATGGCAACAAGTTCATTTTGCTTTGGCATTACTTGATCGTCATAACTTATTCATCCATAATCAGTTCTCCGGCTAGTTTTTACACCGAACATTTTTAGTTTCGTCTGATGTTTGTTTTAGGACTTTGATAACCTAACGTATTGAACTGAAAAAGTTCTTACGTACCGTACCTGGCCGATTTAAAGTAAAATAAAAGTTAAAAGGTTCACTTGTACTTATTAATTGCATTTATTTTATTCAGCACGTGCATTGATTCATTTTTCAGTTTCACTCCGAAAATGACGGCAGCAGTTGAAAAATTCCGACTAATTTGAAGTATTTTTTGTCAGTTAGATCCGATTTTACAAACGTACTTTAGACGTTGGCTCGCCAGTTTTAGTAATGAAATTTACCGGATATGTTGACATTCATCAATTAAATTGAACGCTCGGAATTAAGGTCACATTGCTCATAGCACGCGTGGCCTCCAGAACACGTGGGGAATATGGTACAAGACCACCATTTTTCTGAGACATGTAATGAATAATGTTCGATGTTCTCATGAATTTGTGGTCAATTTTAACATTACAATACTTAATGCCAATGTGTCTGCTTACTAATGTTCGTATTATGAACAAGCACATTATGAATATGCATTGCGTGCGTTAGAACAGAAAAAAAAACTCGTTAGAAAATTAATTTTTTCAATAAATATTTACATACATGTTCAAATTCCGTCTTTCGTTCAAGGCTGCCGTACATCTGATGTCCCAACCATTAATTCTCTCATAGCTATTGTGTTTGAAGAATGTTTCTGTCAAGTTCAATTTTTATCATTTGCAGTATAAAAGAATCCAATTTGAAACGAGAGCACAACCTTCCCTTACAAAGATGAAAATCATAATGTATCTAACATGAATTTCATGGTTTCCACAAAGGATGGAAATGACCGCATTCTCATAGCAAACGCAAACAATCGCACCGTTTTTTTCATAATAATGAAGTGAATATGTTTCTATGTTTCTCCAAATGTTGAAATTCCCTTGCTACCAATCTCCCATGAGGTATTTCACATATCCACACTACGTGTGTCGTTGTCCCAGGCTTTTAATTTAAAAAAAAGAATTATGTGAACTAAAATAAAATCAATGATCTCATGTTGATTTTCTCTGACTTCGAAGACATGCACATTTATGTTAATGTTATTGAAGGTAGATGAACGTGAATTGCTGACTCCCACATCAGGCTCGAATATCCACGTCAAGTTGTTATTTGCTTTTAAACTATCAATGTTTATATATTCCCAGATGGTATTTACGATAGTATTTCGTGACTTGAAACGATCAAAACTTCTATTTCAGAGTTTTAGAAGTGCCTATGGAATTGGTTTATGCATTAATTTTCTTTATTTTCGCTCGGTTCTTGTACTGTTCTATTTTAGCGTTCCCGTGTCGGTTTCTGTTTTTTCTGTGTTTCAGAGAAAGTACACGAAATCGTACAAAGCAAGTACAATTTTCGTTTTGTGTTTCAGTTTTTCGTTTCAAGGGCACTTTTGGTAAGACTACGAGTGTATTACCTTGGATGTACTGAAGCAAGCAGGTGAAGTGTGCAGTAGAAGGATGATCGACACATCTCAAAGTTTCAGATTTAAAAAAAAGACTGCTTATTTTAGCACATATATTTTTAACAATCATCTTTGAAAATATGTTTTAGAAAGAAGTTTACTTACAAAGGTGTCGAGAAACAAGATGCAAAAGTGAAATGACACGAAATGACTTAGGCAATTTTTGCACAGATCCAAAACCTGTCCACTTAAATTACAACGGTGCATTCTTGTCCCATTTGGCAATTGATCACTAAATTGTTCTAATAGTACTCTTCGGGAGAGTGAAAAATAGAAATTTGTTTTCTTGAGTTGGAAATAAACACAGTTTTCTATACGACAAATTTAAGACCGTCATATGGCTTCTTCACTGCCTAAAGTAAGCATTCTGCTCTCATTTTAAAGTGGTAAGTCATCTATAGCTTGAGCTAGGATTTAGTGTTTCTTTCTTCTGAAACTGCTTCTGCTTTGAAGGGCAATCAATTCTCGACGCTGAATGTATGGGTCCATCACGGCCTAAAGCTACTAGCCCTTTTTTATTCTCCTTCTGCATTCTTAACTATCGATTTGACCCGAGCAACCATTTTTTGCGTAGTCTTAACGATACTGTCGACCGTCATCTATAACGGAAGGCTAAAACTCAAGGCGATTTTTGGGAGAAAGCTCAGCGGCGTCCTAATGAAATGATCCATCTCTTACGTTGATCTAATCGGGCTTTCGTTATGACGCGCGCCGCTTTTAATCGACTCGGCGAGCGATAAAACCAGTCCAGCTTAATGGACATTTGAAATTCGAAAGGTGAAATCAAGAAGGGCTTCTCTTGCAACAGCGCCCTCAAGATTCAAAAGTATTTTGTTAGCAGTCGCGTGCTGCGGATGGATGTGCTGCTGTACGAAAGTGTTGTAGCAGCTGTGATTTTATTATTTCTCTTGGTAATTGTGTTGACAGTCGCTTTAATGAAATACTCGACCTAAAAAACCGGTTTGAGTGTGTTTCTGATGTTTTTAGGGATTTTTGATCTCATGTCTGATGTATGATTGTACTCTATTGCTAACAGCATGATTTGATAAACGTACTAAAGGCACTCGAAGTCTTTGGAAATCGTAGACTTTTTACTTCGTAACTAGAGACTGAAATAAAGCTGATGTAGACTTACAGTCGATGTGATGATGAAGCATGAACAAAGTGCTGTTTGTGCTTCTTTTTGGCGCCGAACATTAAAGGATAGCTTTATAATACTGAAAATTATTTAATATTTTAAGTTATTTCATCTCAGCGCGCAGCCGAACCTCTAGCAGACTTTCCATATTGGGATTTTAAAATACGGGTCTTTAAAATTTTCCAGTGACTCCCACGATACCGAATAAATATTTAAAATTTACGCATTTATGAAATCCTGAAAAAATATCAGTTTTACTTCTATTCCTTTTTGAATAACAAAAATCATGTTCCGCTCCACTGAGTGCTGAAAAGAATCGGCACGAATACGTAGGCTATTCATCGGCGCTGGTGAGATCTCTTTTAATTCACTGGATTTCTACCTCAATGGATGGTTTGAGTTGGTTTAGATTTGCATGCTTTTCAAATTAAACTTTCAAAAGAAATCGTATACAATTCCACATGTTACTTGGAAATCAGATAGTATGACAATAATTATTGTAAAAAAGATCTGAAAAACATATTTTACTACGATGTAGTGCGTCTATTAATTTCAGTTTGTTCTATTCCAGTACCAGGTAACACCGGCGTTGTTCAGGGGCTGTGCAAAAACAGTCCTCTTGACGGCAGTAGTTACCTTCAGCGCAAATTTTTTTATCGAAACGCCGCAGTTTTACATGGTCCCATGAGAGCCTAGGCCATACTTACGATACTGCGGCGAATAGCTCGGGACCGAATGTTACTGAGCTACTACACCTTTCCTACACAGAGCTGAACTACTCTACACCTTTCTTACCGCGCAAGTCTAAGCAGACTCGGGCAGCGATATTCAACTGAGAAGTTTCACTTATAGCTGTGCTTAAATAATGACGTCCTTTACAGCTGACACAGAAGTAACAAGTTTTACATGAATTGCGGAAGAGAAATTAATACTTGACTTCCTCAACACCTTTGAGTTTTTAACAAACGGAAGAATCGGCTCTTGATGTAAGTTTTTAAATTTATGTTACAGTAAACCCTCTCAAGCACTTAAAGCAAAACCTCTAAAATATTCTCCTAATGTACTGTTAAAAGTTACCTCAGGTATAGGTATTTGAGTCTCCTGTTCATTGTGCCTACTTTGCTTCTTTCAGTTTTCATACCTTCTTTGTTATCCCTTCTTTGTATTTTGTTCCTCTTCCTTCCCAACTTGCTGTTTCTGTGCACAGAGTATCCTGTGTGGGGTCACACCTTGAGAATAAATTCCCCGTTATCTCAGTCCATGCCACATGGTCTCTTCCCTTCCTTCGCTTTGCGCCTAGGTTATCTAAAACTGAAATTATTAAGTAATTACAATCTCCAAATATCATTGCTTCGTTCTTTCAATTCCTGTAGAGGAAGCGCTTTCTTTAAAAAAAACATTCAATTTCAACACGATTCTACACAGCAGAACTTTTCTCTGCATTTAAAGTTGCCAGAAAACTTTAAAAGATACTGGAGCAGCCATACCTCTCCCTACTGCGGAATTGGATGCAGCAATCTCTGGTTAGTTAAAGGACCACCCAGAAGAAGTTCACTCGCGGCATCTTAAAATTTTCACATCGCGGCCATGAATGTTTTTAAATGCAGGATGTCAAAACATCCAAAGCGTCCCTTATGTAAATGTAAGCGTTCCAAACTTTGTATAAATGGCGCAAACAAAGTTTGAGCATATTACACAATGAATTATACTGAAGGATACTTGATATGCGGTTGAAGATTCTCTTCACATAGAAATGAACATCATAGTGTGAACCCGTTATCGTATCAAAGTATACAATATATAAGCATTTACCAAGCAGCGTTAGAGTGTGGTTATCCAGTTCATTCCTAATAAGGCCAAAAAACGTCAGAGAAAAAATTAATCGTTCATTAAGCGATCCACTGTGTTACCATCATAGCTGTAAAACAACTCTTAATTAAGGGTACCATATGGGATTTTGACCTTTTTTCGTCCGATACGCTTGAAAATTGGTCAGTATATGTATTTTTTGAAAGTAAACCTTTTTTACTCGTGTCATTTTTTCAATTTAGGCCTTACTTTTTTTATTTTTTACGAAAAATGAGTTTTTTCATACATTTTCATCTATATTTCAAATTGTATTAACTCATTGAGTTTTGATGCTAGAACAAAACCAAAGACAGTTTTAGAATCCTAAGAACATTTCTAACAAAAGTAATCGAGTCAATTTTTAAATTTTGAATTAATTTTTTTGTGATATGCAAAACTTTATAATAACATTTCAAACAATAATGTTATTATAAAGTTTCGCATATCACAAAAAAAAATTTCAAAATGTTCAAATTGAAATAAATTACTTTGTTGGAAATGTTCCAAGGATTCTAAAATTGTCTTTGGTTTTGTTCTAGCATCAAAATTCAATGAGTAGTTACGATTTGAATGGATCCTTTTCCGACAAAAAAAGCTCATTTTTTATGATTTTGGCCCCCTTTTGGACCCCCCCTGGGGGGGCTCTGGTGTCCGGAGCGCCATAATATATCACGGCACAATAACCCATACCCTAAGGATCCTTTTTCCACAAAAAAAGAAACATACTCAATTTTTTTTTTATTTTGGACCCCTTTTGGACTCCCCCTGGGGGGGGGGGGGTTCTGGTGTCCGCAGCGCCATAATATTTCATGGCACATTAACCCATACCATAAGGATCCTTTTTCGACAAAAAAAAAAATTTGAGTCATGGGTGCCGCGGGGACCCCATTTTGCCTCAGATGGTGCCCTTATTAAAAAGAACTAATTGCAATCCTGCGGGAGCTATTGGTGAAAATGAAAATACGGGAAAATACACCTACACAAACGATTAAAGAAGATACAGTCTGTGCATCCTCATTACGGTAAAATTAGTATTGTTATCCTAATATTAGAAATATAAGCCGACGAGTAAAATATCGAAGAATGAAACTAAACCTGTATAACGTCGCTCCCCAACCGAACACCGAACACTTAAAATTGAAATCTGGTAACATTTATGGTGCTCTAGAAAAAGTTGACCCTCCATTCCACCATTTACTGCAAACCTAATTTGCATTTCAAAAATCGTTACTTTGATTTCACAAATTTTAATTCCTTAATAGCACAGAAGCTTTTAGGCTAGAAATGTCTTAAGTGGTTGTGAAAAAGTACATAGTCATCACCTTCATACATGAAAAAATAATCCGTTAGAAGCTGAATGTCATTTTATTATTATTATTTACTGAAAATTGAAGCGAAAAACTGCATTGGGCTCGCGAAATAAAGGTAAATACCTTACATTGAATTGAAAGCAGGAATTCTTTATTGATTGCGAAGTATGATGTTACATTCTTTGGAAAGATTGATTGAATACAAATTTACGTCTTTTGACCAAATAGATTCCAAACTACGCTAAACTGCGCTGAACTGCGCTAAACTGCGCTAAACTGTGCTAAACTACGCTAAACTGTGCTGAACTGCGCTAAACTGCGCTAAACTGTGCTGAACTGTGCTGAACTGTGCTGAACTGAGCTGAACAGCGCTGAACTACGCTGAACTACGCTGAACTGTGCTGAACTGTGCTGAACTACGCTGAACTGCGCTGAACTGCGCTGAACTGTGCTGAACTGTGCTGAACTGTGCTGAACTGTGCTGAACTGCGCTGAACTGCGCTGAACTGCGCTGAACTGTGCTGAACTGCGCTGAACTGCGCTACTTCGACTGCAGAGATTCCGGCGGTATTTTTCGGGGGATATGTCAGTTTTAGAGCGTGTAACACAACTCCAGTCATCAGTACGAAAATGTATTCATAGCGATAGCTTTATAATTGAGTATTTAATTCCTAGTATCACACGCAAAAATTTGAAATCGTAATAGTGATTGGGTCAAACTGACATGCTTTAGAAATGCAAATGCAATTTTGTGGAAATCCATCCAATGAGACCGCCTTGTTGCTGTCGCTACATATCGTAAAAAAATAAAATCGTCAAATCTTGTAGTAAAGATTAACATCACATCATCAACATGGATGCACAATGGATTATTTTCAAAGAAATTCATTTGCTGTTCAGAATCCCTGCACTTAGTCATAGGATTTGGCAAAAAAACACAAATTTCGTAATTCAGTAATTAATTTCTGTTACTTTGACTGATAACTGACTTTGGCCGATAACCCAAAATAAAATTAGCCATCTCGATTCAAGCCATTGTGGTGCCACAACTGAGGCAAACAGTTCAAAAAGCTTCATTTCATCGGAAACCATCCCCCCTAAAAACTCCGCAATGCTAAAATAATTCGTCAGCAACTTAAACACGAAGAATGCTCTAACAATTGAAATCATATTTATTAAAATATTTCACAAGGTCTGATTTTAAAAGAAGTACAAAATGTCAGCTCCACAGGGTAGTGCCAAAGTCACTTCACCATTTTGAACATTTATTACATCACAACTAAGACAGCTATAAAAATACATAACATACGAAATGAAAAAGAAAATCTTAAAGTTTCATTCTATATCAATGATACGGATTTGAAATATGTTTTGTAATCAAAATTTACAAAATTATCATGTTTTAAAAATGCCGATATACAGCAAGAACCAACGAGCAAAGATAGTGGAAAGTTATTTCTCTCACAATGGACCGTAAGTTGCAGTACAGAGGAACTTCGTAAGAAAATTTAATCAACAAAGGCCTCCTAGTATTGTTTTATTGAAATGCTTTCAAGATTCAAAGATTTTTGGCTCAACAGCAACCAAAGAGCGCTCCGGCAGACCGAGATCAGTGCAAAATGCACATGTAATTCAATGTGTTTCATTGAGTGTTGCAGCAGGTCATTATGCCTAATACTCTCCATGAGTTATTTCCATGAGTTAAAACACACCATCGAAAAAATTAACAGAATTGCTTTAGACATTTTGAAAAAAAGTAATGGAAAATACTGGGCATAGAATACGCTGCGTTTAAATAATAATGGAGAACTTTTCAAAGATATCCCATTTAAATAATGAAACTTGAAGATTTTCTTTTTCATTTCATATGTCACTAATTTTAATAGCTTTATCAGTTGTCGTGCAATAAATGCTCAAAATGGTTAAACGACCCTTGCCCCCCCTGTTTAAAACATTTCGAAGACGAGCTCCATCTTCAGTAAGTATTCTGAAAAATTCACCAAAAAAAGTTCAGTCATTTCTTAAAAATATAAAGGCACATTAAAGTCTACGCATGAATTTCCTCAGGATGTGAACTATTTCTACTATTGAGCGCCAGTTTTTCTTTGGCAATGTAAAGCGATTCTAAAATGCTTAAATCTAAATCGTTACAAACAGTGCGTTAGGAAGGAAAATTGTCATCTGCTATGTGGCTACAACACCGCTCGCTGTGCAGGCAGATAGACAAGTGAGGCGGTTGGGTCAAAGGTCTTCCGCTACAGTAGCTGACTCCACAGTGCTGGGCAATCCAAACATAGAATGGCAAAGTCGTTATGCCGACATGGTCAGATGTAAACTGTACACAACCGAACACATACACAATGGATGACAGCATCCGTTTCGAAATCACGTTTTTGTTGCTGAACAAAGAGACAACTTTAAGTGAATTAACATACACAGCACAAATACGGTGAAAAAATGGCATTTAAAAAAAACTTCCAGATCTTGCGACATTTCATCTGTGACATTATTTCCATGTGTGTGTCTCATCAGATATTGCAATGACTGTGTAACAGTACCAGTAATTCAGTACATCATAGCCTAGAATTTTTTATTTGAACATTGACAATGGAAGAAGGAAACCCATTTTTACTGATAAATTTTACAGGAAATTAAACTCAACATGTCGATTAACGTAATTTGAACAAATATTGTACGCACGATTAAAGAAAGTCTTTATGGTATTAATTTTGAATCTATTGCAACTAAAACGAAAATAGCTCAAACTCGATCTAGTGAAGGTAGTGTTCTGAAAAATAGATGAATTAAACGTATGCTGGCAAGATGTATAAGCAGATTGAGGGTCTCGGTATGGGTCTCCCTTTGGGGATTACGCTTGCAAATACTTTAATGTGAAATTAGGAATAAAAACGACTTACAAGCTTGCCCCACAGATGTTTAACCTGAATCTTACCCTAGATATATTGATGAAATTTTTATTTTATTTTGATATCCCAGTTATGCCCCTTTGTTCAGAGACTATTGAAATTCTAAAATTCTAAGCACCCGTCTCTAAAATGCTCTATTGAGATCGAGAACAATAATTGCTAATCTTTCTCAAATTCAAAAATTAATAAAACAGGCCAATTACTGGACTGGAAATGAGCTATTGTAGCTTTTATAACTATATATTCAAAATTAATACCATAAAGACCTTATTGAATCTTGCGTACAATATTGGTTCAAATTACGTCGATCGACATGTTGAGTTTGCTCTCCCGCAAACCTTTATTTGCATAAATGCTTTTGTACTTTCATGGTCAAGTTCAAACGAAAAAATTCCTGGCTAACAAGTACTCAATTACTGGTGCTGTTGGAGAGTCGATGCAACGTCTCTATTGCATTTTCCCATATTTCGGAGATTTCACCGATAAAATGCAAAATTTGGAAACTCTTTTTAAACGTCATTTTCTACCGTAAAACTAAGTATTGCCTCCGGTCCTCAATAATAAAAATATTTCATTTCCTTTGCAAATCCATGTGTATTTTTTATAATGTCCTTGTATTTTTAGAAAGTGACTGAACTTTCTCTTTTGTCAATTTTCCAGTTTCCCGACTACTTACTGAGGATGGAACCGGTCTCCGAAACGTTTTATAGAACTGAAATTTAGTAATTATTTGAAATTCAGACATTGTAAAATTTGCATTAAATTTAATTTCATTGTTTAGCGCTTTCTTCGTCTTCAAATCCCTGACGATCATTCACGTAAAGAAAATTAACTTTCCTAAAACAATGAGGTACTGTATTAATAGTGCAGCAATACAAATTTCATGTTCAGTTTTACTTAAGTTTTCTTGTGTTGTGGCTGCTTATGTCTATGTTGTAATTCTGTCAGATAACCCTACTGAGCCGCATCAAACTGCCATGGACTGCAAGCCAATAGTGACCCCATTCACTTGAGGTATCTCCAGGCAGTATGAACTGCACTTTCTACGATGAAAAATTGCTACTTGGCGCAATCAATCTTCTCTGCAACCAGAAACATAGACAGAATGAATTGCTCTAAATCGATCCTAAAGTGCGCTTGCTGTGCTTATGATTGCAGAAATCCATCGCAGGCAATGTACCAATTATTGAGTTTGTCTCTCTCAAGCTTTTTCTATAGGGCCACAGTGACTAGGCAGTACTCAATAGTTTGATGACAGTATTCTACGGTTACATTTTTAGTGCCATACCAGTTAGTTTATCCCACTATAATGGCATAGTTATATAACTATCGTAAGAAGTATATTTTGCTCAAAGACATTCAGTGCTCGTAATAAATCTGACAAAACTAACATTGAATGATCGTGAACATATTCATGAAAATCGCCCCTGTATTATTAAAAGTGTGATTCTATTAGGGAACGCTGAAATTTTTTACATATAAAGTCCAGATTTGAACTAACGTTAAATTCAATTCCACTTTCCATTTAATAGAATAGTTTTCTCCATTAAACTGAGAAGTCATAAGGAATTTCAGCCACGTCATTAACAATAACCCAAGTTTCTAAATGTCAAAACTTGTCACTACCAAGAAGAAATGACATTCTCAAAAATCAATTAAATAACGGCCTGAAGACGGGGCGGTTAACAACAAAAAACGCTCGTGAAAATCAATCGCCGAAGAAAAAGTATAGTTGTGATTAGATTCTCTATGGCTGCGCGGCTTCTTTGTATTCTGCAGACGGAAATCACATTTAGTCCGGTTGACATGACAGAAGGATTTACATTCTTAAGGCGATCGACAACGTCAGAGACAGAGAGCTGAGATTGTTTAATGCATTAGTGCGTCCTGTCTGATGTTGGCTGTTGTCTACGGCTAAGTGTCGTCTGACCTGCAGCCCGCTGGACCATAACGGTCCTTGGTAATGTCACTCACTGTACTGGAAGAAATGGGCGTCGAGCAGGAAGTCGTATCTTCGCTTAGGTGTGTCATAGTTCTGACTCTGATTCGAATCGTGTGATATCCTAGGTGTCTCAGGTACAGTTAGAAGAACGAAAATATCAGGTTGGTGCAAAAGTAATGTTCGATTTTCAGAGTGGAAAATTGAAATTAGAATTGTCAACTACTCACATGCTCTTATAAGTGTAATGTATTTCTATGACTAAGCTTAACGGTTTTCTTTCAGATCATCCGAGTTGCGTTCATATTTTTCATAAATATTGGCCTCCATGTTTATCCTATCTAAAGATCACATGAGGAATGTTCTTCTGTACGAGTTTCTTGAAGGTGTTAATGCTTGTGCGAAAGCAAAATCTATTCAGAAGACTTATGGGTATGATGTAGTGAATGACAGAAATCATAGATGTTTTGTTCGTTTTCAAAGCGATGATTTCACTCTAGGGTTTGCATCCCGGGATCCCGGATGATTTGAGGCTAAAATTTCTCGGCCAGGGAATTTTCTTCTTTCCGTGAATTTCTGGGATTCTAAATAGTACATGTATTTTAAGGTATGAATAAAAAAATAACATAAAATCATGTTGTTTAATCTGATTAATCAAATAGAGAGCTCAAGATGGGGCTTTAGTGTTTTAATATTATTGTAATTTAAATCATTATACAGTGTAGTCAACACTTTCTCATAATATAGTTCAACCATTGCATCAGAATATATTTTGTGGTTGGTTTTTTAGGTAATAAAGAATAGACTGTAATCGATACGATGGCAACGGCCGATGTTGTAGAAACTGAAGCCTGTGTGTGGCGATACTATGTTAAAGATGCAACTGGAGAAAGTGCGAAGTGTTTGAAGTGCGGCAAGAGTTTACTTTGCATAGGCTGGTCTACCAGGGCTTTATTGCGTCACCTAAAAAGTAAACACAACATAGTGAAGACTGAAACTGTAGATACTGTTGTGTCAACTAGTGGCTCAGATGACAGAATTCGTATTGGAACAATGCGCCCTCATGCAAGGGAGAGCAGTAGTGGAAGCACTAAGCCTAAGCAAACAAAAATAACAACTTCGTAAATGTGCATCAAAGTACTCCTGGAAGAACAAGTGACCAAGCTTGAAGCAGTTGATGGCGAGTCAGTAAATACAGTTACAAAGAGTGAATTCATTAGAGAATCCTTCTCAGATAAAGGTTTCTCGCTCCCTAAATCGCCAAATACTGTGATGGGCAGGGGCAACAAGTTAAAATTGCATAAATGAAAAATATTAAGAATTCCCGGGAATTCCTGGGATTTTTTCCTGAAATCCCGGGATTCAGGGATTTTCATTTTGTACCGGAATTGCAAACCCTATTTCACTATACTGTAAAATCCGAGCGAAAGAAAGGCAGTTCAAGAACATTTGATCCCGATTAGATTTTAATGTTCCTGTGTCTGAAAGTCCTAATGTTACCACTAGGGAAATTGCAAGACAGTTAGACGTGGCCCATAAAACCTACTTCTGATTTCCATTTGTTCCGAGGACTCCAGAATCATTTTAGCCGACACACATAGGTCAACAACATGAAAATAGATTGAAAAAGAATTGAATTTGTATTCTGATTCTGAACCATCAGAATTTTAAAAGCGAGGCATTTATAAGGTTGTTGGAAAGTGAAATGAGGTCATTGAATGCAATGGAGAGTATGTTAATGAATAAATATTTCCAAATTCATTGGCTTATTCCTTGTTACCTAAAATCCTAGAATTGGACATACTGTAACTACGACCCCAACCTGAAACGAATTGAAATTCTGATAGTATTTTGTTGGAGGTGCATAAGAGGGGATATGAAGTCAAGTTTAAATGATGGGATGAAATAAGAATGGGGTAACACCTGTAAGGTCCTAATTCCTATAGGTCCTTTGACTCACTGAGTGTTCGTTACCTGGCCATAATTTAAAAAAAAGTGAGCATAATTTTGCTTGACATTAAGTTGTGATAAATAAAATGAATAAGAAACCTTTCAGAATTGAGTTTAACAAGGACAGCGAGACAAAATTAGATAACTATGAAAAGGTATTCTTAGGAAATGTATTCTTAGGAAATTACTGTCATCACCTTATATAAGAAAAACAGATAAAAATAGATTTGACCGCCTCCAGCCATGATAACCGCTTCTATGCGTTTTCGAAAGCCGGACGCGGCGCTGATAACTTCTGCAATTTCCAACGATTCCACGACCTTTTTGATGTCCTTATTAAGGGTTGTGATTTGTGAATAATACATTTATTTACTCCACTTGATATTTATTCAATGAAACATTAAAAATAATGTTTGGGTTTTCGTTCGCGTGTTCACGATGTGATCAAAATCTAGCAATGGTTTCTTATAGAAAAATTTGTACCGATATCAAAAGTTTCTGAATATACTGAGTCAACATCATTTAATTACAAATTTTAGTATTTTGATTTCTTAGTTTTTTGCTAGACAGAAATTAGCAACAGATCTAATTGATGCTTAGAGTAATGCAAATCTCATAAAACTCCCCCATATGTAAATAATAAGGGTTTACTAAGAGTTTCAAACTTTACAGATAAATCAGCTAAAATTTAAAAACCCTGGTAATTCTGATTCCTCAAACATAAGACAACGCAAGAGTGCATCACCCATGCTTGGTTATCTATAAACCTGGCAATAAACAACAAGGGCTCGTTGCATAAACATTACGCAGTGGAGCAGTCGAAACGTTCGTACATATGTGAACTCCGTCGCGAGGGGCGAATACCAGCATTTACTCATTTATTATAAAATTCCAACAGTACTCTAGGCAGGCAGTCTACGATGCCTGAAGGCATTTTAACGAATCTGGGCAAGATTGCACAGCCACACACCCACCCCCCCTACTTCCCTCCCCCACCCTCCGCCAAGAAAAGATCAAAATTGCAAACCTCGCTTTCTAGCCACTCTCAGAAGATGCGTCAAGGCCAATCCAACCGAGTCATTATCGACATTGGCTAAGAATAGGCTCGTCAGCATAACGAAAATTCACATGTGTGATAGATAATACACTTTGGCCTGAATTCTTATCCAAAAGATTGGATGCATCTCCTGACTAATAATTTGAAAGAAGTTCGCTTGGAGAGGCGTAAGAAAGTTTTGAATTTTTTGAAGACCAATAGATCGACCTTTAAGTTTTCTTTTATCGAGAAAATTTTTGCATTTGCTGAGGCTTGTATTAGATGTAAAAATCGCTGGATTCCATTATCGAACACATGTTCAACCTGCAATGACCACGATAAATCTGCTAGCGTTATGACCCTCTGCTTAATATCGAGTGGAGGTGACGTCTTTACCTACTGCTGCGCCAACAACGAAAAAGAACACATGAATGCCGAATTCTACTGTAACGTCTTGCAAACAGAAATCATTACGATTATGGAGGTAAAATCTTCCAATAAGCGTTCATGTTCTAACAGGTTTCGGCTCCCGGCCACAAGGCGAGCAGAAGCTTCGGTGAGCTCAAGGGATCCAGTGTTCGATTTTTGGGAGAAAAGTTTTGGCTAACGCGCGTGACCTAAATCCGCTGCATTGCAATTTTGGTAGCAAAATTTAAGCTAAAGCTTGTGCAAAGACCACAACAGCGTCACAGCTCTTAAGAAGGACACCGAAAAGGCCGTGGAGTTGTTGGAAATGGCAGAAGTTATCAGTCCTGCCCCCAGCTTTTGATAGCGCGTTGAAGCCGTTATCATGGATAAAGGCTTTCAAATTAATTTTAATTCTTGATATCTGGGTCTGTTAAATAAGATGTCAAAATTTCAAATTCTTATACCATTTTTTCTTGGAGGAATTAGTTTTCTAGCAGAGAAACAGAAATTTTACACATTTTTCTGAAAAACCCTATCCACCGATGATAGAAGTACAATTTCCTCTAACAGTTAAAGTAGACTCAAGTCAACTCCTTGTAAATCAGAAAAACTTTAAGTTAAGCTTTTTAAGCATTTTGACTAAGCGTAATTGAAAAAACTGCTGTACTGCGCAAAATTTACCCATAGATTTATAAAAGTATTGAGAAGTTTTGAAGCCACATTCAACATCAACAGCTTTATTTCTAAGCCAAGAATGTCAAAAATTCTGTAACAATCATCAAAATAGGAGCTGGTCTCACACAATTTTTATGTTATTCCTCGTTTTCTTCCTCCGATGCGAAAGATCTTAAGACGTTATAGGACCTCCGATCTACCTTAGGACCTTCACGTCAGGATTCATTCCTAATCTTGACTGCATTGCCGAAATTGATATAATATTCTACCGTCGGGTAGAATGAAAAACCTTAAAACTTTCCAAGTACTGGAACATTTAACTGGACATTTCCACTCTTCTGACCTGATGATTTGGAACAGGCTCTATCGTATTTTCAGTTTTGCAATCTCTCTAGCTCAAGTGCAAGAGCAACCCAATCTTTGATATTATGAAATAGATTTTGGTTTTGAGATCATTTCAAAATGATTGCATATTTTGAAGATTGTAATAATTTGGTATTATATTCGCTCACCATGCAGTGGATTACAAATACAAAAACAACGCTAACACACCGTAAACAACGTCGAAACTCTCGCTCACAATTTTGAAAAAAACATTCATGGGTCGTTTGTTCGCGAACCACGTTCCGTACATCAATTTTAGAAAATTGAGCGAACATGAATTCAATCGAACGCATGAGATTTATGAATCATTTATCTTACTTTTTCACACAGGATACTATTGGCAAGCGTAAAAGTTGCTTCAGTTAAAGTTGTCGTTTTTTTTTTCATGCTGACGTTCGTTTTCGCAATTGGGTAGACTAATTATTTTCATTACTTCAAATTATTTGGGGTTTCATGGTTCAGGCACAATCTTTCTTAAATGATCTTGTTTTAGTCATGTTCTCAACAATCGGCGCACGCATATTACTATGTATATATTTGCGAGCGTACATACAGTATACAAGAAAAACTAGCTTCAAATTAACCTTTTTGTTTTTCAAGTGTCAAAATTTATTGCTACTCATCATACTCTAAAACCAACAGTCAATGTTGTGCAATTGAATGGCTTATGTAGCGAATCATCGCTACATAAGCAATACAATTGCACAACATTGGTTCCTTTTAGTCGCCAGAAGTTTTTAGTTTTTATAGCTTAGGACCAATTAAAACAAAGTACTTTCATTGCTTTACGCTCAGTTGCTTTGATCACTGTGATGGATATTCTGTTATCAATTGTGGTCTATCCACCAAATAGACATGAATAATGGCTTTCATATGGAGAACATTTAAAATTAATATGTTTGAAATTTTACGTATCATCTTGCTTTGAAAATACACTGTTTCTCGTTCTTTCTGTGTTAGTTTTCATCAATTTGGGTCGATCAATTTGGGTAGCACTAAAATGCATAAAACGTATCCAAAGGAAAACCGCGTAGAAGCAATTGAATGTATTTACTCCGAACTCTACTTTTTAGAGAAGTAAAAATTATTTTTACAAATCGTTTTTCATTTTACATGGCTTAAACTTTTTAAAATATTATGCAGGGAACTTTCTGCATTGTTTCAAGATATTATTAGTCGTCAGTATGCAACGCTTGAACACATATCTCCTTGTCAAACTCAGCGACATCAAACTGTGAGATAGTGAGAGGCAACGAGCTCTCAATCTCTGAAATAAATCAGTGATCGAACAATAGAATGCTGATTACCCAATCAGTGATCTTTATCATTCCACTTCATTGCTTCATATGTTGTAAAGAGTAAAATTTCAGAAAGCGTGGATAACCAAACACGATCCTTTAGAGCATCAAGCAATACTTCGCTTTGCTCCCCTGCAGAACAGTGCGGTGAATGGAAAAAAAATTACTTGACCACGAGCAAAGAGCTGCAATAAGATGCATTAGTGGCTGACACAAATTCTGCACTACGAACTCCATGAAAAGCAATGGACTCCATGAAGATGGACATATTATCACGTTTATTAAGGAAATTTCAACTGTTCATAAATAACATAGGTATGTTCATAGGTTGTAATTGCTCCTTAACCACTGGACCATGCTTGAACTATTCGTAGTGTTTTCTGGACAGATAACATCAAATCTAATTATCTGAATCCAACTTAAGGAATCATATTCAAAAGAATCGCTCAAGTCACTAATTTGCCAGAACAGAAAATAAATTGGTTACACTGGATTTAAGCAAAGGTTATATGCTGAAAAGTCTTAGGTACGGATCACGTCCTATTCTGTAGATCATTCTTTTTACAACCACAAATTGATAAAAATTACTGTAATTGCTTTAATAGCTATAATTTTTATCGCTTGTGTGTGACCAAATTTTTTTCTGTAACAACGAATGTATTGAATTGATAACGCTTCCTATACTTCATTGCAAATTTGTTCAAGCAAGAATTTCTTGATAAATCAGTTTTGCACCTCGTTGAATGTATCGCTTGTGAAAATAGATGGTTTCAACGTTGGTATAAATTTTCTACGACAATGCACTTTCGATCAGCCGGGAAAATTTAAAAGCGTCCATTCTGAAACATGGAACAAGCTTAACGCAAATGAAACAAAACTTAGTCTATACTCGATGAAATACAGCGTAACGAGGCGTTGGCGTAGCCTTCACGACTAAGCAAGATTGGTTGCTTTTGTTTTTCCCAGTTCATTTGAAGATCTGCCTATGTGTGCACTTTATAATCTGATTGCTGATGGTATACAAACCAGTCTACTGGTTACATACCTATGAAGGGGGATTGGAATTCCATTGTTCCTCTCCACAATGACACTCTTTTGACAGACATCTTTAGCTGTTGATGGATTTGGTCAACCAGCCAAATCTGCACGATCGGAAATGCACACAGTGGGAGCACAACACTCAAAAGGCACCTCGTCAATCCGCACCTAGCACAGAGGTAATGACCGGCGCTAATACCTTTGACATCTCCATGCCTGCTCGAAGAAATCCTGGCATGAACGATTGCATATTTTGCACTATTTGCAAAGAGTCGAAGCGGCGAAATTTAGTTAGCTCCACGTTACAGTTGATTTTCTTAGGAACAAAGCTGACCAGATCTTGAAAATTATTGAAATGAGACTTTTCTATGAAGTGAAGGAGTGAAAAACTTTAATTTCCTATAACTATCACTGGTAGAAGGAAAATGTAGGTACAGTCAAACTCATTCCAGCTCAATGTAAATCATTAAATTACACAATTTAAACTAAGGAAATATTGCCCTAAAGCAATTCTTTGTGATATCAGAATGATTTAAATCCTCATTTTATCACGGGAACATGTGAGTTAATGAAGAAAGACTATTTGATACAGTTTTCTTCCCATATTGATCCTACACAAGACGATGTCTGATCGTCAAAAACTATCAGTTGCAAAAAAATTTGCCGCACATCAAAAAAGATGGAAAAGCGCCAAGAATTAGACACCATCACTTTGAAATCTGTCTGAGCTACAGACTCGTTCTATCAAAGGCTACCTCGCTCCGCATAAGATCTGCGATTTCATCATTTAATGCGCTTATAAATCAGACGGCACATAATTTATGACCCCTACAGGCAAACATTAGGAATCTACATATCTTCACACACCACATGGGTAATTTTTAACCCCCACACACTTTACCACAGATATTCTGGTGGAAATGTCGTAAGCACCACATATACTCTTGTTGAATTCTTTTAAATTGGTACCATTATTTTGAGACATCATCGATATACGCCAAATCTAACAGCAAGCCTGGAGATGAAGAAAACTTTGCTGGCGCCTTCCTCAGTTGAAATTAAATATAATTACAGTAGGGTAAATTTAGCACAAAGTGCATTTCTACATCAAAATTTTAGAGATTTCATTGAAGTTACTCACGAAGCTTCTTCTACCTTTTTATCGTTAACAAGTGCGTTATAATTTTTTCGTAGATCCGTCTAGCTGACATTTTTCAGTCAATCATGCAGTCATGAACTCAATTTTTATATCAGTTTCCTCTTTTCAGGATTTAACACTCGTGGGGCTCCCTGATGAAATGTCTCGAAACGAATCTTGGAATAAGTAAAGCAAAAAATATATTCTTCCACTGGCATTGTTAACTCTATTATTTGATTCGATGTTTGTTTAATTTTCCTCCTAATTATAACAATTTTGATTTAGATGTTGAATTGGTCGATCATGAAATCACATAACCCGGAAACTTAAACAATAATACAAACAAACATTATCATGATGCATCAAACCTGTGAGACAATATTCATAGAGGCCTATTGTTCAGCTCAATGAAGGGTAAATTACTGAAATGTAGCACTGGAGAACCGTTAGCTCTCGCAGCAGCAGTAAAATTATAACATTCTATCAGCGCAATGTACATTACACATCAGTAAACTTCACACTAAATACTATTATCCACATTTATTCGATACATTTTTCGATTATGTGTCGATGTTCTTCAGTAATATAACTAACATTAATCTATTACTTCAGTAATTGATAATTGCAGCGATGCCTCCTAGATTTTTCTGCTTGCTCTAAGATGTGACAACATGACTATAAAGTATCTACAGTTGTCCAAAAATAGCAGCAGTTATGCACAGTCCTATAGCGGTAATCAATCTCCTTCGTGTAATTTCCAACAAAACTTCCATTAAAATGTGTGTGAATGAGCAAATTTACGTACTTATAGAGTTTTTCAAGGCGTAGATTTCAACAGATGCTTGTTAGGCTCACATACAGGATTTCCCTAAAAAAAGTACTCCTTTCATGGCTGAGGATTACTCACGTATATTTTGTTCTTGTTTCAAGGATATCCATGTTTTTTCACGACCTTTTTTAATTTAATATTCTTTCATTTATTTTAACTCATCACACTTGTGTCTTCGTCAATGAACTCCTATACAGCAAAGCAAGAAACATGAGAGCTGGGCTGTCAAAGAGTGAGTGCATTTATACGGGATATAGTGAGCAGTTTGCTTGAGCCTGACTAGGTAGAATAAGTGAACTGTCGAATCCAAATTTGATCTCACGGAAGCATTCCCAGTTATCTTATCCTCCCGTGCTACAGCGGATCTCCTTCAGAGGTGTGTGTGCTGCTTTGAACGTAAGCGAACTTGAACTTTCCTTGAAAATGGGGGCCGATGGAAGATTTGTCACCGCCCACAATTCCCTCCAATTCCCAAACGCAATAGGAGTTTTTTAAGTTGCTTGCATGTGAACCTAACTTCTCAAAGTGAATGACTTCTCTAAGGCTTACTTTAGGTCATTCCGGGCCACAGCCACCATAAGGGCATCACAGTGAGAGCCAGCCCGTCAGAAATAATTCCTCACACTCTATGTCACTGGAATCTCAGTAAAACTAACTATTTAAAGTCATCGTCTCACATTCCACGCATTCGCTAGAAAATTCCTCAGAACATTAACAACAGCCAAGTTGTATTCTACATCCAACCCTGCTTGGAATTTCATTCCAGAGCCAAATTCAGCACATTTGGCATGCCACCCAATGGTTCTCTCCATCGTTTTTCAAAAACACGATCACAAGGAACTCTCTTTCATGCTTTTACTTCCTGCAACGTATAACCAGTTGTTCTTAAAGTCCACAATCATACTACTTACATAACTTTTTATTCCCTTCGTTCAACCTCCATATGTACCTATTCACGCTTAAAACCTTGCACCTTTCCGAAAACTTATATCAAAAAACATCTCTATCTTTGAGATACTCTTTCTACCATAACAGTTTAGCGTAGATTTTCCCCCTCATGCTATATTTCCATTTATGCAGTCCATACATTAGTTTCTTTCTCTTGATGCAATCCCACTCAGGCCTTTTGCCCCCACAGAAATCAGTCATTCACAGGTCTGTTAATTTTAACGTGAATCTTTGTTTGGGGGAATACGTTTGTTTATGGGGGGGGGGGGAATATTTANGGGGGAATATTTAGCTTCCGTGAATGCCATAGAATAATTTCTCTTACAGGCTTCCACTCATACTAAGGTTAAAAATTAATTTTACCTTTAATAAGTTATGCGCCTTAATATTCCACTGTTCATCTCTATCAGTTTCATCATCATTTACGACTGAAAATTTATTATATCCACCAAACTTCACTTTGAAATCTCTGCTCTATCTATTCAGAATCTCAAACAACCGATATTTTTCTTGCCCGGACTCACTTACTACCACAAAGTCATCAGCATACAACGAAACAACAAAATTTATTCTTACCAACTCTCAACAGCAAAGCGCTCATTCTCAAACGTACATCTAATTCTTCTGCGTGCAAACCAAAGAGCGAGGGAGACAGAATGCAATCATGTTTCACTTCTCTAGCTCTCCTCACTCGCCCTATCTCTAACTTGCCCAACCGGTAGATTGCGCTATAATAGTCTTACAGGCTTCTCACATTTCTCTTACTCTTTTAACTTAAACGAACTTTCCTCGCGATGCTACAAGGCTCAATCGCTCAACTCAATCAAAAATCTTTTTTGCATCCAAGAAAGTCACACCTTTTCCTTTTTATCTCTTATTCGCTCATTGAATCGCTTACGAGTACATGATACAGATTATCTGCACCGCGTCTGTCTTTTCTAAAACCTTTTATTCTTCACTCATCACACTGATCTTACACTGCACGTTTCATCCTTTCATTCGGTATATCACAGAACACCTTACTGTATCAGCCAAATTAATAGGTCTACAATTTTACAAATCCTTCATCCTTTTATGCCCAATTTTGTGCAACAACACAACTTTACATTTGTTTTTTCCTTCAAGGAATCTTTCTCTTCAATTAATTTCATCAAACGAATACTTCAAAATGCCAATCACACTTACATCACCACACTTTTAGAACTCGTTTGTAATTTTATTAAGATCGGCCACTTTCCTTTTTTTTAATCCTTTTTATTCTATTCGTATGTAATTTCACCCGACATTTGGAGCTCAAACTCACCAATCTGAAAATTCAACGGGTCTCCATTAATCATTTGTTCATTCATTCTCCTAATGTATTCTCGATAACCCTCAACTGCTTGGACCATTTGTTTCCTATCGCTGCACTTAGCATCCATCAACTATTAATTCATATATTTGGATATCACTACCTCTAAGCTTTTTATGACCATATTACTTTTTTTCATTCCGAGTGGACGTTTTTCTTAAATTTTCAAACTGGTATCGTTCATCTTCAAGTTTTGCGTCAAGTAGCATTCCGTTTACTTTCTTTGGTTGTTTTTTGTACTCATCCCGCGCATTTTGTACTCCCCATATTCTAATATCTGGTCACATTCTCTCTAGTATTCTTTTCTTCTGCTCATTTCTACTATTCCTGCCTTCGATTTCATTCATCTGCCTTCGCCCACTGTCGTCCAGGGTCCGTTCATCTTCTCACTTGCACCTTGTACATTAACTTTCTTTGTGCGCATATCCTTCTTTGCATGCATATCATTCTCGCGTCCAACACTGTCGTTCACTTCCCCATTCACCATTTCTTACCTCATGCACCTTTTCGTTCTGTTCTCTTCTCAGCTATCTCCCATCCTCCAGCATATTCCTCTAAATAATGAACTATGCATTTCAACTCCATTCTCTGGTTTCATCTGCTCTTTCAATTCGGTCATGCTTTGCTAGCAAGCAAACACTTGCAGTATTTCCTAATTCTCTCTGACTCAGTTCACTCAGTGTGAATGTTCAGCTTCACTATTTCACAAAACTGCCAAGCCTCTCAGACACACTATTTCAAGGCTGCTCCCGCTCTAAACGCTGGAAAATCTAAGCCATATACTCACACGAACTCAAAACCAACCACTCATACACCATTCTCATGGCTGCTTTCAACGCTTTCAAAACGGTCATCAGCTAGTCTACGCTAATCATTTCAATGAGACAATAGTACTCTGAAATAAAAAACTGGGGCACTCACACCGTAACTCAGTCCCCCTTAAAAAAGTCATTGTCAGCAGCATTACTCTGAACTTTCAATCCTTGCGATTTGCTTCCGGTAATAGAAGAACGCCATCTTTTTGGTATATTCATATCTCTGTGCAGTAGTTATATAATGAACGTTTGATGTATTCCTACTGTACGTACCAAGTTTCTATTCCTATTTGTTTCTCATTAACTTCGGAACTGTCTCATCCTTCACTTGTATACACCATAGTCAGCAAGTTTTTTTTACCAACACAAATTTTACTAACACTCGTAATTCAACAATCAACTTATATCAATGAATAATTCTCAGTGGGACCCTAAGCTACCATGATGACCCAGCAACCCGGAGCTACCAGCCAACACTCGAGTCAAATTCAGTCATAATTAAGTCAATTTTTCTTCTATTTTATGTCTTCAGGCGTGTAGACTCACATACTGTAATTCAACACTTCATTTCTGATTAATCTCACAAAAACAAATTTACGTTTATATATATATCTGCCAGAATGTTTCAAGTTTAAAAGTTTTCAATAGCAGCACTGAGCTAAACCTCAACTAATTATTATAGTAGATAGTCTTTCAGCATCCAGTACACTCGCACGGTTATATATTATAAAAAATTATATTTTCGGTAGCTGTACAATATAACCATTATTCACTAAGAGGATGCTAATAGGGTCAGACCGATTCAGTGATATTGTCATTTGCGACCTGACCTTGTGTCAATCGCACACAAAGAAGTAGATTTCCAGCTTCTCCGCTCAGGAAATGGGAGTTCACGCCCAAC